>BHDV01022799.1:81711-125910 GCA_005406045.1 Adoxophyes honmai | reverse complement strand
AATCTCACGACATCTCACCAAGGGGGGTGGGAGGGTCAGAAAATTGAAAAAAACACCTCACGTAATTTATGGACGCCCCCTTATGTGAGAAAGGAACTGGTGTACATGTCACGAGCCGTGTGTCAAAAGTACACAACGCGACAGATCACTTTTGCCGAAACACACAATTTACTTAGAAGTTTCTCTCTTCGTATTTGTATAGGCAGGAGTTATACCCAATTTAAATGTTGTTTTTGTTCTCGATAACTATTATCGGCGTAGCAATGAGACCCGTTAACCTGGTTTCGCCGCGATAACAGAACACAGATGCAAACACCAGTTTCATTGTACAACTATTTCAGGCAAGTAAAATTCTGTAATCACTGTAGTAAATATTTTAACCATAACCCTATGTCATATAAAAGTTAATTAAGGGGACTTCAACTGCGCATGGATGTTCACTCTCTAGCGTTTAAATTCCAAAGAATCTACTATTCGATCTAGTGCAATACCTACATAGAATAGGCTCTATGTCTATATATGTAAATGGCTTTCGATATTCCGTGTCCATAGCTTAGTCTAGGAACTGTCGAACCTTCATCCCCACTAAGAAAGTTAATACAGAATTCCGCACATAATATGGGAGCAAATCGAACAACGTCTATCGCGTCCAGCGTGAAAATAATCGCTGTAAAGTACATTGAACCCACGCACGACGCTGGCACAAGTGCGATACAAAATTAAAATTAAAACAAAATCCATCCGAAGGCCGATTAGGCTATAAAATTTATTGTAGTAGCAACTTCGCCAGTTATTAATGGTTCGGACGATGTAGCTAAAAGCATGGCAAAAACATATATCTCTCTATTGTTTTGCTAATATTTTGTGAAGACTTTGAAACAATAGGTATAACCATTGTTCGAATTTTAAACCGGCGTGTAAGAAACTTGTCTTTTGTACTTAACTTGGAGACGCCCCCGTGCGAAAAGAAAAGTAGCAGTAGCTGATATAACCATTGCTTACATGAATAGATACTTGTTAACACCACTTGACAACATTGGGAGAAGAAAAGTAGGTTTAAAGTTCAGTTTGCTTGTAATCGCTAATGTTATTCATACAACATCTGACTTCGTTCAAGTAGGTACACATGAGGCCGCCCATAAAACCATATTTATTGAATTTTATGAAATTGCTTAAACCATATTTATATTTTATGAAATTGCTAACATGCCAGATCATAAAAATGACAGATTCTCACAGATACCAGATATTTAATGTGTTTTCTATAACTGTATTGCTTTCCACAATATAAAATCACAACAATCTTAAAACACCGATTAAGTATCTGAAAGTTTCAAGCTGATAGTGATAGTTTTTTCAAATAAACTGGTTGGTATACCTAGCGGTTATTCGGTTTCAAAGAATTCGGTATTTCAGTAATCAGGTAAAACTATTTTGCAATGGTATTTAGAGACACTAGCCCTGATGGTAATAATTATGACTTCTATGCCGGTTTCAACCACGGCGGATGCTCCGCGTCACAACGGTAGCACGGAACACATTATTTTCTAAAGTAATATCGCAGAAAGATCCGCCTGAACGTATAAAGAGTAGGTATGTTCCCTTGGAGACTTCTGTAGGGAAGTCCATAGTCTTCCTGACTTACATAGGCTGATTCTACTATACACTGACCTGGTTTGTGGTGAGGTCCCACTGGTCCGGCACGAAGCCGTGCCGGCTGTACAGGAACACGGGCACCTGGTGGTCCTTCACGGGCGTCGGGTCGTTGTTCACCCGCACCACCGTCAGGTGGGTGGTCGTTGTGCCTACTGGGGAAAAAACTTAAATCAGACGAGGGAGTTCTACACATTACTACTATCTTAGCACCAGTAGATTTAGGGAGTTCTACATTTACACATTGGTGGTATATCTTAGCACTAGGGGGCGTTTATTCGAGCATTTCAACCGCCTGCGCCTCATTCATCTGGCTAGATTTTATACGAATCTGGTGTAGATTTTGATATCGTTTTTGGCTATTTGTTTAAGAGTTCCTGTTCCTCTAATAGATGACTAAACGATGGTATCATAATATTCTTCCGTTTTTACAAAAAAGTGGCCATGAATGAGACGGTTGAAACGCTCGAAGAAATGCCAGGAAGCTTAGCACGGTAAGAGTGCTTACATAAACAGGTTTCCGGCACAGACAAATCTGTGCGAGTCGGTTCTGACCGGTGCAGGGTCAACTTGCATAGAGAAAGGGGTAAGTTGAACCCTGTTTTGTATGTGCCGGAAACCTGTTTCTTTATGTAAGCACCCTAACACGTGCGGGACAGACTGCTTGTCACTTTGTGATGTCTCTAGTTAGACAGTGACAGGTATAGTCTATCTCGCGCATCTCTACTCGCGCCTAGCTGTGCTGGGCAGACTGGCCGGTAAAATGCCGTTTTGGGCAAAGCAAACAGTCTTAGTTCAATAGTTGCTAGATGGTTTAGTTGGGAACTGGTCGCGTATGCCGTATGAGCGATGGGAGAACATTTTTGAATACATGGTTTGTGTTACCAATTAGCTAGTATGCTTAAAGAGGTAGGGCCGAACTGTGTCTGGAAAGCAATTCCCACGCAGGCCCAGTATGGATTAGGAACTTCGCACATGTTTTCTTCCACTGATTTGCTCGTGATAAATATCAAATTCAATTTCGCATATAATTTCCAAAAAATCTGAGTTGCGAGCCTGGGATTCGAACCAACGATCCTCGGCTTGAAAGGCCACAGGCCAAACCGCTGGGCTTCCAAGGCTTCTTTCTTCTGCTAGGATACTTATTTGGTTCAATCATTACAAAAAAACAATTCATGCCAATAGGTCCATAAAACGTAGTGGATTGAGTTTTGCGTACTTTTACCCAGGAAAAGCCTTTAAAACTGAGTAAACCTTCACAGTCAAGCTCCAGTCGTTCACAGAATACCAAATTTTATGTTAATCTGGTGCTAAATTTCGGAAGAGTTGAGGATAATAAATTGTTGCGAATCTGCGTAGTCAGCATGAGCGACTCAGCTTGGGTGCGAAAAGATAAATGAAATTTCCGGGACAGATAGGAAGAGCGATAATGGAACAAAATATAGTAAGTCTTAAAAGTCTTCTTACATCACGCCTGTATTCCCAAATCAATTAGGCAGAATGCTCGAATCATCACTGTTCCAAGCTTCGTAGGCATTTCTTGTATATTTTTTAGGTGTTCAGTTTTAACCTACAATAGTAACCGGTTGCTAGCCTGTGGCCTATATTTAACCCTTAACTTGGCAGTGTATCTAATAAGATATATTGTCAAAATGTTCTTTTTTTTTTTTTGTAACTAAATTTTTTGACTTTATTTGCCAGTAAAAGGCTCGAATTCACGACTTTTTTAATTCTTGCCAAGTTTAGGGTTGAACGAATCAGCAGTGCACCCAGATCGCTGGTACACATAAAATGTTTAAAGTAGTTTAAAGTTCGCTGTCTCCATGCAAGATTATCTGACACATCACACGTCCAAGTGGCTTCCGATGAGCATGTGTGCACGTTGGAGCACCCAGACAGTGAAAGTGTAATCTATGGTATGCCCAGCCAAGCACAATATTTCTAAATGAAATATAGGAGTAAGAGATAACACTGGCGGGACAAGGCAATTATTGATAGCAAAATGCATTGTGCTTTAATAAATTCCAGTTAATAAGATTTAATACTGTTTTATGGTTACTGACTGCGATAATGATTCGAATAAAATTATTGCCGGAGATTGCGATTTATTACAACACGATATAAACACCACATAATTTAACTAAATGCGAAATGCCGTGCGTCGTAAAAATGGCTTCGTCTCAGTACGAGTTAACAAACGGACCCGATGCGGATTGGGAACTAATCACATCATTGAATTACTTCGTCGCCGTATGCAATTTCCTCACGATATTTTCTTCCGCCGAATAGATCGTGGTAAACAACAAATTCGATTTAGCACATAAAATTCCAAAAAATTCAGAGGTGAGAGTCTGGGATTCGAACCTACGACCCTCTGTTTAGGTCGAACCGTTGGGCTACAACCTAACCCAATAGTTGTATTAAGATGAAAACAATAGACGATAATTAGGTACCTCTCGTCTTGAATATACGTAAACATTTACTGCTCAATTTGTCGCATATAACCCAGGGGTCAATGAAGATAACGAAAGAAAAACACAAGTTGCATAAGGCGAGAGATGAGATATAAAACCAGTCAGAAATACGTGGAACCCTCTTGGAATCTTACAATTGCAACAATGGAGAAGCTACCGGTTAGCCATTGATTCGAGAAAAGAAAAAGTTAAATACTGATGTCATCGACCAGCAAGTTTCGGTTTGTGCAAAAAAGAAACTACAATGAAAGATGCAACTCCCAGAGCTTTATTTCCAGAGCTCGCAACACGTGTATCGAAAGAGCGCTTCTCGGAAATCGATACATTTCGTACTTTTGCGCAATAATTATTGGGAAAATTAAGCTCTTCGTAAAATGTCAACCTTTCAACAGATTGCCGGGGAAACCTCAAGTTTTAAGGCTTCTTTAGACTATACATACAAACGTACGTCACGCCTGTATTCCCAAATTACCCCAGGCAGATCACACATAACATTGTCAAAACCATGACTATTTCAAGTTTCGTTACCACTTCTAGCAATTCTTTTAGTTTTAAAGCTGAGAGATACATCAGCGACAGGTTGCTAGCCTGTCGCTTAAAATTATATCTAAACGTATCCTTAGTCGCCTCTTACCACATCCACGGAAGAAATAGAAAGGTGTATTTCTAAATCCAACACCAAACCGCAAATAAAAAGTTATGAGCAAAATTCTAATATTTCGTCATCCCTTTCATAGTCTTAGTTTCTTAGGCGAGGATAACAAGATTATGAAGCAAGCTTTGACAAACGCTCGCTGTACACAGTAATTAGGGTCAGGGAGGTAGATCTATCCCAGGGAAGAGGAACGAAACGGTATTATAGCGTTTATAAGCCTGATACTATGTCAAAACGAAAGTACGAGCTCCAAAGAGCATTTTGCTCACAGAATTATATCGAAATAGATACCGCGAGTTCCTGTATTTACTTATATGAAAACCAAGCGTGCCACTTTTCCTCTTTCTACTGTAACGTCACATGAGCGCTTTAGTGATAGGAATTGACAGGCCGAGTGAAACCGATTCAAAAGTGATGCCGCCTTATTTAAGTTGTCCTGTCTCTAGGCAGTTAAACCTAATGTAAGTGGTACAAAACTAAATGAAAAAGCGCCAAAGGAAGAGCATTGCTCTCCCTTTTGGCTCCCTTTTGGCACGCGAAGTACATACATACACTTCTGTGATTTTGCTTGAGTTCAAAATGTTGCCTCCTCATTAAGATCTGAAGGTGATTATAGGCTCTTTGTTCGGGATGTTATCTCATTAATTCACGTTCGAAATTCAACGTAATTTACAGCCAGTTTCGTTCTTGTTAACGAATCACGTATTTAATGTAATAGTTACAAGAGTGTAATTAATTTAAAAAAAATTAAAAGCTAAATCTGACTGGATAAAGCTAACGGGTAACGAATTGCTTAATGAGCTAAGTGAATCTTACAAAATGAAGCAGAAATAGAAATTGTAGAATGTACCTACATTACAAATAACCGAAAAAAATCTCACGCAATGTGTTTTCCGCATCTATTTACCTATATTACTTATTGTGTCTACTCTATTTTCACATGTTTTGTCAATCGCTTGAAAGTTAGCAGGAAGAGATACCTCAAGGGATATGTTCGCCTTTGTAGTTATGTTTTGTTTTGTTTATTACATACTTAGGAATTGCTAAATATTAAGATTAGTCATCACTAACACTACATAATATAAAACAAAGTCGCTTCCCGCTCTCTTCCTTATGAGGAAATGGAACGGTCATATTTTGTATGGAAACGTAGTCCCCTGATTCCTCGCTGGATATTACCCGTAGAACAATGTTTTTTTACATCAACAATCTAATGATATATTAGCATGTTCCTATGTTTTCCTTTTTTTCTTTATTGAATTATTAAAGGAGATATTAACCTTCAAAAACATGAAAAATTGGTAAGTTTTTTCCGTTGTGTTCAAACCTCTAGAAACCAATTTTAACACAATTATATCAAAATATAAGAACATAGAAACACAGTTATGACATTTTTGAAACATTTAATGAAAAAACATATTTAATCGGTTAAGTTTTGGAGAAGAAATCAGGGGACTACGAAACGTTGTTTTTGAATAATTTTCATAGGTATTTTCGGTCCGAGCTGTAGTTGTTCTTATCACACTCGACGTCGTCTGGGCAAGTCACGGCGCGACAGCAATAGATTCAGCAAATACCTATTTTTCAATTCCTTCGACCGGCATATTTCCTCTTATGTATGCTTAGAGACCTTTAAAACTACGCAACGGATTTTGATGCGGATTTTTGAAATTAACCGTTCAAGCAGAGGGTTAATATGTAAGTATAATACATTGATAATACAGTAGAGAAAATCTGAGAGCTTCTAATGTAATGTCATAATTCTGTAGTACCTACATTTAAATCACCATTGCACTGCATTGGCTAGTCGCTATAGTACTGAATCAGTAGATTCCATTTCTTCTAGGAATACTGGTCTGACGACTACAAAGTTATCTTAGTACCGCTTTTTAATTGATCTGCAGAATCCTAAGAACAACAATCACCAGACATATACTACTCTAGTCGGTTTCATTATCACGACACTTTACCCCATCTCAGTCCTGTCTCATTCGTTAAATTCTTTCTCGTCGGCACTTTTGCATTTGCGAGCCGCGTCACTCACAAATGTAAGTGGCAATTCAGTCCCAGGACCAATTTCCATTTAAACGGGAAGAAAACGTTTGTCACGTTTCCATGGACCGTGTATGTGGGAGAAAAATACACACAATTTTCCATTTATTTGGCGAGACAACATCTAACAGGCATTAATTAAATAAATGTTTCAAATATTTCATTTACTAAGTTTGGCTCTGCTAGTATACCGGGTGTCCCGTGGCAGATTTTGGATTTCAAAGTTAATTTTAAAGATGTTTTTAATTGAGAATATAAATGTATTTGTAATGAAAAGAAAGATGAATCATGCGGATTTTGTTTTTTAAAGCGTACTTTATCGAAATGTGTTCCATTGCAGCGCAATCAGTCGGGGAATTTTTCCAGTTCATTCTGATTGACGCGCTGCAGTACTGACGGAAAAATAGCGTCAACTTTTCGAGTCATATTTTTGTTTAATTCTAAAAGATTCGTCAGGTCATTATCGTATAAATTTATCTTTAAGTTTCCCCCATAGATAAAAAAAAACAAAGACGTGAGATCTGGTGATCTGGATGGCCATGTCAATGTCTTTAAACCGGCTATTCGATTTTCCGAGGAAGATTTTTTTCGAAGACGGGTCACACATGTTCCCAGAGAACTCCTGCCGCTCTCTGGCCGACTAAGTTTGAAATTTCTGTACCAATTAGATCTTAAAAGGATGGAATTTAATGTCCAAGCTTGAAAAACGGTGCATGATGGTTTTTGGCAGCCGCAAACTTGACGCTTTCTTACGCGCGGAATGGCGGGGACTATTTTGCACGTTGCTTTCAAAACGTCCAATGTTTTGATCAGTCCTTCACGTTTGGTTGGGACCTGGAGGTGGCCTCTTTTACTGTTGGACGTGTTGCATGGAACTTCTGGACCCACGTCCTAATCAGAATTCCACTCGGTTCAACACTTAATAGACAAATATTGTAGTGAGAACAAAACGACCGGTGAGCTACAGCGCAGAAATTTACGCTTTAAAATACGCTTTAACTGCGAAACCACGGTGCACGCTAGTCCACTACTGCACCATGGGTAAACAATCCGCACAAATGCCAAGTCAAACGGTATTACTTTCTCGCGCCCACGCGCAATCGTTGGAAAAATATTCAAATTTCAAATCCAAAATCTGCCACGGGACACCCTGTACTCGTAGAAGGTATAGTAGATAGTACCCTAACTCTATTCATATTAAAAACCCATTTTATAGCAAATCTTAAAAAACAACATCGCTTTCACAGATTCAATTTTAGAACTGTATATTTGGCTCCATTACGTTGTATATCAATAAACTTGGCACAAACCAACATGCACTCACAAATCAATCTAATCGCCAATAAAAAGCCGTTTACTATCGCACACTTAGAAAGATATAAAACTAAGTGGTAATTAATTAGTCATTCCACTGAGCTAAGTACACTCATACCTAAACCTCACAACCAACTCACCTGAGACTAATATAATTTCTCATACAAATTGCAAACGAAATTAAAAAAAAGTTATGAGCTTTCAACCGTCCCGAACAACGGATGTTACGCACGCTTCGGAATTTAAAAGAATCGATTAAAGTCGTTCGTAATGTGGAATAAAATCGATCATCGGGAACTCGGTAGCGTCAGAACTTCCAATGCATCGCCGGATGACCATAAAGGGAATAAAGAGTGATAACGATATGGCAACCCCGAGTCTGTCATTCGGCGAGAGTCCGCAATAAAAACGAAGCCTCCAAAATGTTGAAGCCAAACAGTCTATTTATATCGGCTGTAATCTCCCGACGTGCGAGATAAGCGTGTGATTATTAAGCACACGCTACAATGTATATATTTTTTAATATACTCAGATACCTAAAAGTGAAGTACACAAAATATTTGTTACATTGGATGACAATCTATGTAATTGCGAAACGCTTTCGGCTTATACGTGAAAAATCGAGAGCAAATTGAAATTTAAATCAACTATTGTAAAATCACAGACAAGTAAATCAGACGTTCAAATTCTAAAATATTTACAGTTCGTGCTTAATACATTTCGTTTCAAAATTAGTTCTTCATACCATTGTATTTTTTAATAATTTTGTAAAGAGTCGCTCCCGATAAGTCAGAGAAACATCTCAACAAATGCTGGCACTACATGGGTGTATTCTTTAAGAAGAATGTGATAGATGATAGTTACTTTAGCTTCACCTAAAACAGATGAGAATCTTGACACTATAGAGAGTATAGAGAATAGCATCCCATTCATTGTTGTACAGCAAATGCAATATGAAGATTCACGGCTAACAAACGATGCAGGATTACGTAGTCAGACCGACGGAGCACATGTCGCGGAAGTAATAAATGTCCGTACAGGTGCCACGGGTACTCCGGTCCGCACCCACACCGTGTGTGAATCGTCCTTCAAACTGAATTGGTAAACAACAAATTGTATACTTTAAAATTTAAGCCGACTTCGCGCGTTGTGCATTTTTTACAAGATATCTATTTCCCGTGTGGTGCCGGGTTAGAACAGCACCTCCCCCTTTCTTACCGTGGGTGTCGTAAGAGTCGACTCAGGGAAAAGGTTAGTGTATTGTGGGCACAGATTTATATCGAACTAGATTACTCAAGTGTATGTACTTTGCGTGCCAAAATGGAGCCAAAAGGAAGAGCAATGCTCCTCTTTTGACGCGATTTTATTTAGTTTTTTAACATTTAGATTAGGTTTAACTGCCTATAAACAGGATAATTTGATTAAGGCGGCATCATCTTTGAATGAGTTTCACTCGGATTGTCAATTTTCATCACTAAAGCGCTCATGTGACGATACCTACCGTCGAGAAAAAGTGACACGCTTGGTTTTCATACAAATGCAGGAACTCGCGGTATCTAGTTCGATATAAATCTGTGATTGTGGGCGATGGGCTAGCAACTTGTCACTGCAATATCACGTTTAACTAGTTACCCTGAAATTGCTAATCGTGGCACTGGATTTTTGAATTGGGATCCTTTCTTGGGAATACAGGCGTGAGAATAAGTATGTGTATCTATTTCTATTACCCTGTGCACTTTGTCTAGTCATCATTTAAAAAAAATACACGTGTAGGGATATAATTTAGGCCTGTCTGGGCCACTATCAGTCGTTATCGCTTGTTTATGAAGCCGCAGTCTGTTCCTATCTGTTCGTATTACTTACAGCCGTCATTTTCTTTGTCCGATATGCATGATGAGTTGGTGAGTGCAAATATTCAAAAACTAGAACGGAAATTTTAGTAAATATAGTCTTGAGACAGACTACAGCAGAGAGGAGGTTAAATGAGTGGCATAAAAGAAACGGTGCCTTAGCCCCAGCAAAAGGGAAAAAAAAGAAAAAAAACGACGTATGAAACTAGTCACAACTCGATGAGCAGACCCGAGAATTTAAGTTTTAAGGATTTTAGTTAATGTATTTTTAGGGTTTGAAGACTTGAACTTTTTGTATACTTTTACTTGATATACTTAGCTGAGATTTACTTGACATTTTTGATATACTTTTACTTTACTAGATATCGATACGTTTAACTAATTTTGTTGAAATGCATGTGAACGGCGTATGGAGCCAAAATTGCGCGGAAATCACGAAGTTTGGTTATTAAAAAATCGATTCGATTTTAACCTTGAAACCGACATGCAAAACAAAAACTGTTACCTACAACGTTGTTTCGTATCATTATTGAGTTAAACCGATTAATTTTACTGTTTGATTTTACAGCTTAACTTCGAATTCGTCGCGACAAATGACAAGTCGAATAAATTCGAATTTGATTGACTTATTTGGACTGAATCGGATTGACCGACAAAAATCAGCATTTCGCGATGGCGCTACACAATCGTCACAGCGAAGTTATTTCCTGTTTTGCGCATATTTAATTAAGTTAACAGGGCCGGTAAATGGCTTATTTCGTATGTAAATGACACGAGGTTATCAAAACGCGCGGATTGCCAAGTATCTTCGGCATTTAATCTAAATGTGTTATTGTTAGTTGTAGCCTTTTCAGCCTTGTCGTTTGATATAGTTACGCGGGTTTTTGTTTAAATGCAGCGTTGAGTATATTCCATTTTTATCAGTTCGTTTTATTCGAAGGTCGTTTAGTTTTTAAAGATGATAAGATGATGCTATTTTGGAAAATTGTATAACGGGGCGGGGAAAATTGTATACTCTTTGGGCGGTAAAATATACGTATTTGTATCACTATTGGTGTTTTAAGGTAAATTTTAAGCATCTGCTGGTGTTTAAAAACCTCTTTATCGATATTAAGATTTATACAAACATTGTCAACAGATAGATCATCGCCTAATTTTAGGTTCATATGTCATTATTTATTGCGTTTATTTAGACGTCCAGATAGTCCTGTGGTTTCAAGACTGACTACGTACGAAACTTAAGTTTTGATTCCCATTTCCCAGTCGGGGAGATATTTGTGTGATGAACACACTTTAATTATCGATATTTGTACTTGTATTACATATACTATAATTCCACGGTTGAATAAGCGATATATTTTTTTGTTTTAAATTAAATAGATTGTAATAATCATAAAATTTTGCTAATAAGGCGAAATAGGATAACTCACTATACTAAAAAAAATGTTGACTAGTATCCATATCTTTGTTATTGCTTAGTTTAAGCCTAGGTCAATTCCGTGTATGTTGCCCCATAACATTTATTTATTTATTCTTATCTCACAGATGTCGTTTACCTCTATCAGCTTTTTCCATCACGCATAATCTAGTAACAATTACCGTTGCATTTGTTCACTATTGTTGCGCTCGATTACCAACATTTCAATGCATTCGCATCTACGCTTATCACCTTACTGACAAAGATTACTTTCCCTTGATTTGTTTAATATTTAATCCTGGTTAGCAGCGCTTGGCAACAACTATGAGAACCAAGCGTGAATTCTTGTTTCTTTCAAGAAGCTATAATGGACCTTATGACCGGTTAATCCAATAAAACGTTTGGAAATCTAGTCGTTATGTACAATTTATCGTCTATCAGGTTGCTGTTAAGAAAATAAATAAAACTCGCTTTGGTAGGTCTTCACCGTGTAATACGAATAAGGCTCAAAAGTTTTTATTTCAATCTCTCGACTATTTCTAGGCATTCTTTTACAAAGGGCAAGCTTTAATATACCTCGACATAGCAGCCAATAAAGCTGGTAAAAGAAATATCACAGGATTTATTCGAATCATATTTTCTGACACGACTTGTTTACTAAAGAAACCTCACAACATTAAACAGTCAGAACACATCAAAGTAAAAGAATTCTTAGACGCCATTGATCCGGATACATTTTGAGCAGTGTTAGAAAATTTCACTTTATATTATTTGGCACTTATGTTATTTATAAACGTTTGGTAGTTTTTTGGTGTCTGTGGTGTCGGGTTTAGAATAACACCTTCCCCTTTCTTCCCGTGGGTGTCGTAAGAGTCGACTCTGGGAAAGGGGTTAGTGTATTGTGGGCGATGGGCTAGTAACCTGTCACTGCAATATCACGTTTAACTTAATTATCTAGTTACCCTGCTGAAATTGCTAAACGTGGCACTGGATTTTTGAATTCATGCTCTGCCTACCCCTCTTGGGAATACAAGCGTGAGAATATGTATGTATGTATGTATGTAACATGAAATAGTCATGGCTTTATCTATGTAAAGTTTCATGTGCTCTGCCTGCCGCTTTTGAGAGCATAGGCGTATGTCTAGTAGTTGAACAACTTTTAATGGATAGCCACAAAACGTGAAGGTAAGATTGAAAGCGGGATCCTAGAAAATAAGGGATTGGAATGTAATTGCTTTCGGTTTATGTACGGATTTTATTTGGGTCCATTAGCTCGGACCTATCGGGGTCCAGAAATACATTTGGAAAGGGTATAACCGATTTACTTTAAAAGGTGAATGTAAAAGGCTACGGGTCGATTTAAGCAAAGGATTAGTAATAAAATATAGTACTATGTACTGGAATAAGTCACTCTTAACAACTTTTTTCGTTGACGAATTGATTTACACGCGAGTTAATAGTAATTTATTTCAAGATTGAAATTGTTTTCTTCTTTGATTGAATGTGACCTAAGTTTCATACCAACCCTTTCCTTTTGAGATTGATTGGGACACGTGTAGTTCGTAGATTTACGTTGAGATCAAGAGTTGTACCGCTATCTCTTAGCAAAATATTTACAAGTCTTTTGGTTTTTCCTAAAAATTTCAGACACTGACTAGGTCCTGATCGACCGCTGTTTTAACCTTTTGACCGCCAAGGCGCAAAGTGAAACGCTGTGCTCCTAACGCCACGACGTGAGTCGGCTCTTAGATAATGCTTGTTTTTTTTTCGAATGGTGCTGTATTGTTTTATTTAAATTAGGTATAAAATAACTTACACTACCTATAAATAAAGTAAACCTAGAAAAAATGTTGCAGCATTTTATATTTCAGTTCTTTCGCAATAACTTCGACGCACCATTTAACGTCGTGGCGTCACGGGCACTGACTTGCGATGACGTGATATGGCGTCTTTGGCGGTCAAAAGGTTAAAAACCGACGAGCCTGGCTCGCGGCTCGTTGGTACTGATCGACACGCAGTTTTGCATGGTGAGCCGAGTAAAAATATAGCAAGACGAAGAGCTGCGAGCCAGGCTCGGCGGTATTTAAAACCGCGATTTTGCAGTGATGCCGGTGTAGCTTTACCGATGACGGTCATTAACCGCGGTTTTAGTCGCCGGTGGATCAGGGCCCTAAGGATGCGCCAAATGGATGCTCCGCACCCATGACAGCGGTTATTAACAGGTGTGATAGTAGCTTACCAGTGAGAGTGCACATGCGGCGGCTGTTGATGTCCTGCATGACCTGCCGCATCAGCGCCGCCAGCGCGCCCGCGTCGCCCGACGTCGACTGCTTGGACAGCCACTCCGTCTCCAGTTCCATGGACAGCTGCCAGAGACAAAACTTTTATAGCCATCCTGTTCCTGTATCATTTTCGCAGGATTACAATTCGCGAATTTTAGATTGGCAACTTTTTTTCAAGCCGTGACTTACAGGCGATAATTCACTGAGGTATTTTAATTTGCAGATATGATCTTTACATGTAATATGCGTGTCTATTGTTAAGCCTAATAATTTAAAGTCTTTAACCTGATCAATTTTTAATCTATTGATTACTGTACCTAAATCGAGAGCTTGTTTTTGATGAGGACGAAATTTTATAACTTTAGTTTTTTTTTGTGTTTATCTCTAAGTTGTGATTCGGGAGCTAAGTTTCTACTTTATGAAAGGTTTGTGTTAAATATTATATTATACAGGCTATTGGCATCATTGCAATTAAATAAAAAGGAGACATCATCAGCAAAAAGTATATTGTTGTACCCGTGTGGTTGTACCCTCTCCATTTCTTCCGTGGATGTCGTAAGAGGCGACTAAGGAATTAGGTTAAAGTATGTTTATTTCAGGCGACCTATCACTATTATAGCTGCCAACACAAAACCTAAAAAATATGGTTTTGTCTATGTAACGACGGGAAGATGCGTCTCGTGGATAAGAAAGACGCGCGTAGAAGTGGACAATGATTAATATAGGAATAACTATATTTGCCCCACTGCCGGCATTTTATGCTAATAAAAATTACGCATACCAGTTTTCTCATGGCCGAACTGGCCCTAAATCTTTCCGCGTGACCTTAACTTGGATTGTTTGGAATAGAAAAAAACGGCCGATCCTTTCGAGTGTTCAAGTTAAAAAAAACCCGCAATAACAATATTTAAACATGTATTTAAATATTTTAAATAACAAGCACTGCCGTATGCAGGTGTTTATAGATTCAGTGCTTGAACTTTTAAAACTGTAACATGTTCCAAAGTTTTAAGGTACATTTTAGCGCGATTGTCGCTGACAGCTGTTCAAACATAATTTTGTGTGAACATTTGAGGTCGCGAGTTTGTTCAATAGATTTTACCGCTTACATTCTTTGCTTATTTGTGCAGAGTGTTGCCACGCGAGCGGTGTGCTTGTGAGGGGCTCGGGATTAACAGTGCTAAACCTGGCAACTTTACCTGACCCCAATTAAAAAAGGGATAGACTTGGAAACCGACTACTTACCCACAAATACAAGAAGCTACAAATAAATACATAAAAATATAGGGCCTCTAAAATACTAAAACATCGCACCTTAAAGAAAAAAACAATACGTAGGGAAAGTCCCACTATATCGGCATAGCTGATTATAAACGTGAAATTGCTAAAGGTCTTTTGATTCCCGAGTGTCCTGCGTTCGAATTCGAAAGCGTAAGATCTTTTATTTTTAGTTAAGAAAAAAAATTCATATCAAGTTTTTTGAGACGTAACAAAACGCTTTTTATAAATTTTAGCTAACTCAGCAGAGCAAAGCGCGTTGGGATAGACTCTATCCCACGCGTATAGTCTCGCGCAAGTTGCTGAGCTAAGCAAGCCTAGGTACAGAGATCCTGATGCATACCCCTGATAGATATCGCCGTTGGTCTATTAAGTCCTTGTGTAATTGCAAGAATCGAATTCAAAGGCGAGAAGTATCATGGCAATTCAAACCCACAGAACATCCCGTTACAAAATCTGGTATCAGTTCGGATGCCTAGTTGATACTCACAAGGTATTCGGTGAGCTTCTTGACAAGCGGCTCGAGATGCACCGTCCGCGCCCAGGCGTCGCAGACGAAGCAGAGGTTGAAGTAGAACGCGTTCCTGGCGTACTTCTTGTTGTCGATGCGCACCGGGAAGCCGAGGATCTTGGAGCCGAGCAGGGTCCTGTGGACATCGATCATAGGCTTAGGACTTTTGGATGCTCGCCGTGGTCCTAGAATCCATGGAGTCGCCATTATCTTAAATAATTTTTAGCTGTCAAATCAAAGTGTAAAAAAATAAATGTCATGATTTATGCCAATATATCGATAATTCATTGTTTTTATCATAACTCTACACAAGTTACAGTTTACAGGTGACGCGATAAGAATATTATAATTATACGAGTATGGTTTACTTAATCGATGTGTATCCTATTTAATAGGTACTACAGTTGTGATTGTGACAGACTACTGACAAGTATTAACTGTTTACTAGACAATTTTTAAGACTTCGAAAAAAATCTTATTAGAATTTTAACATTAATGGCGACTCCATGGATTCTAGAACCACGGCGAGCATCCAAAAGTCCTAAGCCTATTGATCACACTTACATCTGTCCCCTTAGCACGACAGGGCGCGAGTAGAGATACGCGCGACTTAGACTATACCTGTCACTGTCTAACTAGAAACGTCAGAAAGTGACAGGTAGACTATCCCGCGCGCGACGCGACTAGCTGTGTTGCCGTGATAAGCCTACAACTAGCAACATTATAAAGCTGCAAAGTTTGTTTGTTTGAACACGCTAATCTAAGGAACTACTGGTTCGAATTGAAAATATCTTTTCGTGTTGGATAGACCATTTATCGAGGAAGGCTTTACCGCTGCGTAAAATACAGTGATGTCACGAGGTCGCAGTGACGAAGTTTTAAGTTAAGGCACGACCACACCGCTGCGTAAAATACGGTGACGTTGCAGAGTCGCAGTGACAAAGAATAGAGTTAAGGTCCGGCCACACCGCCGCCTTAGAAACAGTGACGTTGCGAGGTCGCAGTGACAAAGAACAGAGTTAAGATCAGAACACACCGCTGCCTTAAACACAGTGGCGTCACGGGGTCGCAGTGACGAAGAACAATGTTAAGGTCCGACCATACCCCTGCGTAAAATACGGTGACGCTGCGGAGTCGCAGTGACGAAGAATAGAGTTAAGGTCCGTCCACACCGCTGCCTTAAATACAGTGACGTCACGGGGTCGCAGTGACGAAGAATAGAGTTAAGGTCCGTCCACACCGCTGCTTTAAATTCAGTGGCGTCACGGGGTCGCAGTGACGAAGAATAGAGTTAAGGTCCGTCTACACCGCTGCCTTAAATAAAGTGACGTCACGGGGTCGCAGTGACGAAGAATAGAGTTAAGGTCCGTCCACACCGCTGCCTTAAATACAGTGATGTCACGGGGTCGCAGTAGCGAAGAATAGAGTTAAGGTCCGTCCACACCGCTGCCTTAAATACAGTGATGTCACGGGGTCGCAGTGGCGAAGAATAGAGTTAAGGTCCGTCCACACCGCTGCCTTAAATACAGTGATGTCACGGGGTCGCAGTGACGAAGTTTAAAGTTAAGGCTCGCTCGACCACACCGCAGCGTAAAATATGGTGACGTTGCGGAGTCGCAGTGACAAAGAATAGAGTTAAGGTCCGACCACACTGCTGCGTTAAATACAGCAACGTTAAGAGGTCGCAGTGACGAAGAACAATGTTAAGGTCCGACCATACCCCTGCGTAAAATACGGTGACGTTACGGAGTCGCAGTAAAGAAGAGAGATAGTTATATGTTAAAAAATTACGCATGTGCAAAAGCACTGCGAGCGAACTAGTAGCGGTGTAGTCAGACCTTTAGTGGGCGGAAACCCTAATTCTGTTAATTATAGGTACATAACAACGTAATTTAAAGCTACCTACTGGTTAAAAAAGTTCGCGCGCCAGATCGCCGCGATTAACATGATTTCTCCTAAATTATAACTTAAGTATGTTTTAAGATAGGTTTACACTTTTTATTACTAGTAAATCTGATAAAATCAAGGGCATATTTAAATCTGTTCATCTCATTAGAATTAGGGACTGTTAGAATGGAATAATGTTTACATTTCAGATTAATATTTGTGAATTTGTTTTCTAAATATATGTTATCTATAGAGACCAGAATAAATAATTAGGTAGTGAAAATGAGTGTTTATTTTTTAGTGAGTAAAAACTACTTATCTATTTGTTTGTTATTATGATGTTGCGTTATAAAATTTAGTAGTTTATTTAAAAATACCTTGGAACTTTGGTGTTTTTGCACTTAGGCACATTTTTAATTTTTTTTGGTTTCTAGTCTGTTATATTGTTATTATCACCTTTTTAATGTACTTTTAATTTGGTAAATTTATTTAATTTGGTTTTAGTGGTTTAACCATTAAAATATAAAATGAAATACCTAGTTGGTACCATTTAAATCTTTACAAGTAAACTCACATAAATTTTATCATAAATTCAATTTACATGGTAGCTATTCAAACAAAATAACAAATAGCTATAAATAACTTCGTCATAACTAATACAGTCACTAAGATAAGAGCAACAGTAGACTAATTGACTATTAAGCGGATTAGAACTGGAATATCCAGTTACTGGACTAAGTTGTTAACAACACCAGCAGAAAGAGCAAGTGCCACTTGCATCTGACCCAATTACTGACGACTTATTTACGCGTGAACCTACATCAAACAATACTGAATTGACCACTTTTAATTTAAATTTCGAAACAATGTAACTTCAAATGTTTAACACTAAATTGGTTACATCTATATAGGATACGACCGTGCTTAGCTTACGAGAGCTGTGGGGGTACGTTGAACTTACACTGTCAAAGTGCATCTCTGCAACTGCACTTTCGGAATGATGTAGTGGCTAACCGTATCGAAAATATCTTTCGAAATATAGTTCTCTGGCACTTGGCAGGTTATCTTGGGGCCGGCAGTAGGGTGGAATTCACACAGAAATATGCAGCGAATGGGCCCTTCTTGCCCGCAGCCCTCGTAGTATTTAGAGTTTGCATCCATCGTAAACAACTAAAATTAAATTGAGACACTTCACACTATGCACAATTCACTTTACATTTACTTTATTAAAAATACACTGGATGAAACTACACACATCCTAAACAGAACGGCATACTAACACGGTCCCGGAAACGTAAATAAAAAATACTTTGCTCCTTCGCAAAACGGAATACAACTCCCCTACGCACTG
The DNA here is from genome assembly GCA_005406045.1 of Adoxophyes honmai. Lineage (NCBI taxonomy): Eukaryota > Metazoa > Arthropoda > Insecta > Lepidoptera > Tortricidae > Adoxophyes > Adoxophyes honmai. Next base: position 107,186 of record BHDV01022799.1, on the reverse strand, counting down.
CATAATCGACTGGCCAAATGTGACGTTTATTTTATTTTGATAATACAATTTGACACTTAATTTAGTGTTGCCAACCAATAACATATTTTGGCCTTTTTTTATCGTGTCGCATGTAATTTGAAAACATTCAAGTTCTGAATTTAAATTATTTTCTTTTACGAAGACAAGGAAACATCCTTCAGTTATTATCGTTACTATGTTATGTGAAGAATCTAATTATTTTAGAAAATTGATCCTCTTGTTATTGTCTCAACAGCAATTTATTGCTTTAAATATTGATTATATCGGTAATTGGGTAAGGCTCAAAAAAATTGTACTTAAATTAAGGGTTAATAAAAACAAAATCACGATCGCGTCACGTGTGTAACGAAAATTACCTATACAAAATGTATGGGTAATTGTCGTAACACAAAAGAATCAATTAACTTTTGTTTTTATTAAAGCCCTTAACTATGTACAATTTTTTTGAGCCTTACCCAATTACTATTAAAAAAAGGGTTTTAGATTGTAAATACCTTTATTCTGAGCCTCGAAATTTATCTCCCTTTTATAGATCCGCCCCAAGGAAAAAAATTAAAACGTACGGTAGCGATGTTGCCATATATAGGGAATAAATTTTCCCTATTTTGTCACCATGTCACTGTCAAGTTGACAGTGTCAACTGTTAAGTCAAAGTCAAAGTCGTATAATTGTTAATTGGATTTTTTAATGATTTACTTTTCTTCAAATTAACCTTATTTATCATGGAGAAAAAAGTATTCAACGTACTCTTAGCAGCTACCGGTAGTGTAGCTGCTTTAAAAGTGCCAATTTTGGTTAAGAAGATTCTGGAATCGAACAACAATAACGAGCGGTACATATTTGAGGTTATGTCCTTATCAGCTGTGTAAACAAAAACATTGTGTAAAAAATGTTGTTCCAATAGAATAAAATATTTTTTCTTGTAAATGTTTATAGGTTCGCCTAGTAGTGACAGAAAATGCGAAACACTTCTTCGATGCATCCGAACTGCCTGCTAATGTTCTTTTGTATGATGATAATAATGAATGGAAGGCGTGGAAAAATAGGGGAGACCCGGTACTACATATAGATATTGGAAAGTGGGCCGACATGTTGGTCATAGCGCCCTTGGATGCTAATTCGCTCGCTAAAATGTCTCAGGTATTGATACTCACAGACATATTATTTTCCTAAAGCAAATCACAGAGTAAAACGGTGTATCTTTGATTTCATTATAACTCCGATTTTGTTTTGAGATTGTAACTTTTCTATTTGAGATTGTAACTTCTCACAGCCATATCATATCGCACAGACATCGGGGATAAGTTCGCCTTTGTACAAGAAGCTGTTATCTTCTATTCTGTTTTTCTGTAATTATTTTATGTGCAATAAAGAGCCATACAATACAATTCAATATCATAGCATGTGTTCCGTTGTAAGGGCCTACAACACTGTTCATTCAAAATAGTGACATTATGACCGCGGGTTTGCAACCAAAGCTTTATATTTGATTAAAATTGTAATCTGGCACACTTACTAATTAACTAATGAGTAACTTTATAAAGGCATTTTATGCTATTATCCTTGTCTGCAAATCTAAAAAGCCTAGATGTTTCCAGAGTAAAAAGTAGTTTGTAACTTTGTATGGAAACCAAAATTCATCAGAATCTATTCTGCAGTTGAAGTAAGAGAATGTAACAGGCAAAATTAATTTTATCCCTATAATGTTAGTATGCACTTATGTAAGTCTTGCTAATGTCTTCTGTAATCTGCCACTTTTTCTGACATTAATTAAATAGGCACTTGTCTGTTCTTTAGGGTATTTGTGACAACCTCCTTACCTGCACAACTCGAGCCTGGGACCCGAGAAAGCCTCTGCTCTTCTGTCCGGCCATGAACACTCGTATGTGGGAGCACCCCATTACTTCTAAACAAATAAATGTACTAAAAGAATGGGGTCACACTGAAATACCACCCATAACTAAAATATTGGCATGTGGCGACACTGGCATGGGTGCTATGGCAGAAGTGGACACTATTGTCGAACAAATAAGGCTGATATTCGATGAGAGATTCAAGAAAATGTAAATTTGGTTGTAAAATTTGAATAAAACTTTATTTTTAGTAAAATATAATAAGGGTCAATCAACCAACCCTGGTTACCCTGGTGACTTCTCCTGAGTCTTCCAGTAAAATTGAGATTTTCTAAGAAGTAGAGACATATGTCTTGAGACTTAGTAAGTTAGATATTTTTACAGTTACAAAAACATTTTTTTTTTAGTGCATCTCCTGAGCATAAAACAGGACCTATTTTACAACCTTTTCTTTATCACAATTGTTTCCTGATAATACAACACAAAAAAGTTGATTGACCCATAAAACAAATTGTTAAAAAACTAAATTTTATATCTATTTATAAATACGTTATTTATCATGTGATACTGAAATAGTACCTTCCTAGTTATTATGCTTCTAAGAGACCTCGTAGCCGCAATGTCATTATCTATACTAGAGACCGATAGGTACTTAAAAGATGGTAAACAATCTTGACGTGTCTTTTTATTTAAACATACACTTTATAAATCAAAATCTTTACATTTTACAATTTAGGTATGAAAAAATCATTTACTTTCATAATTGAATTGTATATTGTAACGATTTTCATTTTTAGACTGTGTATTTCAATAAAAAGACATGTCAAGATTGTTTACCATCTTTTAAGTACCTATCGGTCTCTAGTATAGAACTAGAATGTTATAATTTTCTTAAAATTCGTTAAAACCTGTATGTGATTTTAATGATTTATTCCGATTTTGCGCAACTATTATATTATGACCATTCTTAATCCAATATTCACACCAATTATGTAATTTGATAAAATATACCTTTAGAGGGAATATAAATGAACCCTTTTCTTTCAGGGCTCATTCTGTTACAGACCTGTCGTTTGCAGTCTAGCTATAAGTTTGGTTTTGGGAAATATACATTGTGATTTGGGAGTTTAAATAAAAGTGATGATTTGATGATACAAGTTATTGTCTACACTACATGATTTATTCTGCTCCTAACAACGATCTACGAGGACACTTAACTACAGCCGAGTTCATAAATATATGAGCAGACAAATGCCAAATATGTAAACTTTTGCACCTTATTGTCAATGTCATAAAGGTGTATAGATATTTTTGAACCTCACTTTTGCTCATTGATTAATGAACTCGACTGTACAATGTGCATGTGCTGCGTGTGCGCACTGATTGATTTTTAACTGTCCTGACGTCATCATGTGGGTGGCAGTGTTGCCAACTTAGTGGGTTTTCCACTAGATCTGGTGGTTTACACATGTTTTTTAGCGGGAAAATATTAGTTTTAGTGGCTAGTGGATTTTAGTAGAATAGATTCTTCCAGTTAGTGGTAAGTTAAAAATTTGACCACTAACACAACTCACAGAATTCTGATCATCTTTAGTTAATATCATATTATTATGATCAGCTTCACCTGCTTGTATAGAACAAAAAACAACATATTACTATTCAAGTACTGCAGTAAGTCAGTCTTTTTTTGGCATGTTTGTGCATGAAATTGCGGTTTGAGGTGAAATGAGAAGTTTTAGTGGTTTCTGGTGGTTTACACCAGGGATGTTAGGGAGCTCCGTAACCGTAACCGAATCCGAAATAAAAGTTTCGGATAAGGGTGGAGCCTAAATGAGATACGTTATGACAAGTTGTTTTGATAGGCCGCCCGCTGTCGACACACAAGCCGACATAAGCTTTAAAATTATTGACTGATTGAAATTCATACCAAAAAACCTATATTACATTCACATTCTCGTATTTCACTTTTGGAATTCCATAAAAATGTAATATCCATAACTGAAATTATCCGCAATAATTGCATATCTGTATCCAGTATCATAATCATTCCTATATCCGTATCCAATCGGTATCCGAAATGTCATATCCGTAACATCTCTGGTTTACACTGGTTTACACGAACGGATTTAGTGGGTTCGTAAAGATATATTTGGCAACACTGATGGGCTATGTCAGACTGACACTGACAAGCTGACATTGTCAGTTCAGTATGCTGTCAGCGTGCGTCAGGTGCACATCTCTCGAAACTCTCAATTTTTCAACATTTTCAAGTTTTTAAGAAGAACATAATGAAGTGTTGTGTTTTATCATGTCTAAGTTACTCAGACGGACGTTCTGATGCTATGAATGGAATCACATTTCATTCGTAAGTAATTTTATACACAATTTATTAAAATAGTTCTATGAAAAGGACAGTTTCGTGTGTTTACCGTGGTGTAAGTAAATGTCTATTTTTCATTTATATTCAGAAATTGAATTGCGAATCTGTATTCTGTTTTTGATTACAACAAGAATAATAATATTATGTCTATGTCAATTGATCTCGATATACCTAAGTACTTAGGTACTACAATACCGCTCCAAAATAATTTATGGAAACTTATATTAATGGATCAGGTCGTTATTTTTTGGTTCTGATGAAGCAATTTAGGTCGTCTATACATATTTTAATCGCTTAGACTGTTATGAAAATCAGCTATATTAAATGGATTTGTATTCAGCTATTTACCGCTTAGTTGATTTCGTTTCTTTTTTGTTGTTATAGATTTCCGGCCGATAATATTTTAAGAGAAGAATGGATCACAATAATTAACAGACCAAATTGGACTCCGAAAAAACACACAAGGATTTGTTCTTGCCATTTCAATGATGGAGATTTTGTAGTGACAAAAAAAGGCCGTAAAAAACTAAAAAAGGGAACTGTTCCTAGTCTAAAACTGGATTTGTCGGTTTGTTTAGATGTTGTTTGCATTACCAAATTTTGTTTATTTTAGGAGAAAAAGTATGTATATATTTTTTTTTCTATTACAGCTTAAAAGAAAATTACCAGAGCCCATGCCGAGCACAAGTAGTGATAATAATTTAAATGAATTCCCCATTGTTCATGAAGTGCCCAAGAAGAGACTCAAACAAGAGATAGAACATCTTCAATATAAAGAAAAGAAAAATATATTAAAGATCAGAAGTCTTCAAATGAAAGTTAATCGCTTGAAAAAGAAGGTACTTAACTAATGTCACTCCTTTTGTTTCACATACTACAAGGGATTTTTGTCTATATATTTACTATATTTTGCTTTTGTTTTAGGTTAATAACTTAACTGCTATAATTGGAGAATTGAAAAGAAACGAAGAGGATTCGGAAACTTAATCGTCAATTAATATGTTAATTTATAGATCAAAATGTGAGAGCTGCTTTAAAGGGTTGTACGCCGGTAATTGCGAAGATGATGGCCTTTATTTGATAAACATTAAAAAAAAAGGTAGCCTTACTTTTCCATCAAAAGATATCATAAATATATGTTTACGAACTGAATGGATTATCCGCTGTGTTCAAGTGCAATCTTTGAATAATCCCAATTTCCGTAAATATAAAATTATACTAAAAAATATACTTCCTGCCAAGTTTCTTGCGGCACATCGCGGCGATGAAAATATAATCTAATGCTTTGGCAGGGGAGGTCCACTCTGTAGGTCTCCGCCGGCGAGACCTCGTGATAGGTTTACGGCAAGCAGATAAACGGTAGAAAGAGACAGCAATACTGTTGCCTAAACATGTTTGGGAGTGGATCTTCTGTACCCAGTACTGTCACTTATTCTGTGGCGTTGCTAAATTAAAAAAAAAACAAGTGCCTATATAGCATATATTCAAAATAGAAATTTGAATTGAAGCACATTTTTAGTGATCAGTGCCTCTACAGGAGACACAAAAAACCTTGTTAAGTTACTTTGTTGTCCGTCGGTCTGTGTGTTAAAATATCGGGAACATGTGTGGGCTTTTAAAGCTGTGAAAATATTAAACCTCTTGGTTTATGCAATCAAACAATATACACGTTTATTGTCATATTTTCAATACATTTGCAAAGGGTCCCAAAAACCTACAAGCATGAAATTTGGTATCAAGCAATGTTTTATAACATAGAAGTTCAGAAATAAATCCGAAAATCGTGATATTTTATTTGCATCACGGAATTACTCACGTTGTTTATACCGATATTAGCTCAACATGTTTCGGATCAATCCGTGATCCATCATCTGGAGCTACGCGCCACGGCAGCGGACAGACGCGCACTTATTTTTCACTATGAGTGAGTCTCACGGTAGTTTTATGTTTATTTCCATCACATTTTTAGTCTATTACAAACTTATTTTTGCAGATGGTGTCATAGGACAGTGCAGGCGTTGATGTTTGGGGACAATGGAAAACTTAAGGTGGTCTCCTTTTACTCTGTTATATTTTAGAGTATATTTTTGCTTACTAATGTAATGACCAAAGTTATTTAGATGATGGACCATAATGGTACGAAATCCTTCGTGCGTGAATTCGAATTGCATTTGGACTCATTTCGTTGTCAGTTTATGGCAGGTTTATTTTAAGTATGTATTAAAAGGGTATTTATGATAATAAAAAGAAAAAGTTGTAAATGTATGTTTTATTGCATCACTGAATACTGTTTCTATCGCTAGCGTACATGCGAAACGAACATAACTATTAAAAACCCAATTAAAACTCTCAATTATACATACATCACATACAAATAACTTTACAGAAAACATTATTATAAACTTCTAAGGACAATTCACCGCAACTTGTCTTATGCAGCCAACAAAATTATAACTTGAAAAAAGAAAATTAACAAGATACCATGTGTTGAAAAGAATTAGAATTCGTTTGATACTTAAAACAAGTAAAGGTGAAATATCTTTATTTTTAACAGGAAACTTTCTACCACAGATACAGAAAAATCGACACGAAATATTGTAAGTGTTGCCAGATAATTAAAAACGTTACAATTTTTAAATGATGACTATAAGAGTTATTTTCACCAACAACTATTTCGAATATTAAATACGTCGTTTAACTTTCCGAATCAGCAGTAGAAAGCCACCCATTTAAAACTTTTGAAAACATAACTTGACGCAAAATGTAGTAAATTACATTATTAATAATAATAATTACTCAATTAGGTGGTTTCTTGTATTACTATTAAACGTTAAACACTTGTGCGTGCTCCGATACAAAACCCTGTATTAAATTTAAACAATTGCTATAAAAAATTGATTCTGCCGTTATTTTAAGTTCGCAGTGAAAATGGATGATCTGTATAAATTTAAAAACGGCTGAAGATTTGCACTTAAAATCATTTTCCCCTCCAATCAGCACCTTTGTTCACACCAAGGCCAAGTACAGACGTATGTGTCCCTCTTACAGTGCTAAATAAAGTTGGCTATCGTGTACTCAGCCTAATGAAGTGCGCATCTACTCGTAGTGACTACAAAATTAAATTCTTTAGACAGTTAGAAAATATTTTTGAAAGTACAAAATCGTAAAGGCGCCAAGTTTAGATACATAACGGCGTAATGTATACAGACTTAATATCAATTAATAAAGTGCGTAAACTCAGACTCTTAGGTACCTATTCTTTTTAAAAGCATAATAATTCGAAATACTATATTTACATTTGAATGCTTCATTCTAAAATTGTCACTTTTACCAAATCATACTATAAATATAAATATTTACACAAAAACATATAAATTAATAATCATTAATATATTCGAGATGCAATTCAGATCGAAATTTATTAAATAAAAATATGTATTATAAAAAACTCAAACCGATCGTTATTACATGTTCAAAATTATACAGACTGATGAACCAATATTACGAGTTTACATTTGCTTGTGTATTTCGACGAATTAAAAATATTAAAACTTAGCCTATTTGGAATCGAAACCTATAAACAACTAAAAATCTATACCTTAGTGTCATGTCTCGATCATACGATTATATCTCTACGCTTTAATTTCAAACAAAAATATTCCCTAAATTCCACACAGTCGTACCGTACACGCAGTGTAATTTTAATACGAAATCAAGGTAAATGCTACTACTTTGCTCTATCACATTATTGTTACGTACAAATGCTATGAATATATAAATGCAAATATATTGTAAATTTTATTCTAATTCGTTTATACGAAAGACAAACCCTTGCGGTTACAATTATGTATGTATACATAGTTAATACATATTAAGGACACTGTAATGTTATCTATATGATTATAGTTATAAATAGTAAAAATTACATTTTTCTCCATTGAAAACACGCTTACAAAAGTGTGCGCAAAAGTTAAAGGCCATTAGCTAGCGGGTCTAAAATGCCCGTCGAGTCTAAAATGCCATCTCTCTTAGAATTGTGCGAGCGAGAGACGGCACTAGTTGGGCGCTACAAAATGCCTAAGCTAAGCTTGTGTTAAAAAAAGTTGTAAACTGTTCGTAGCAAAATACTGAATTCGTGGATAGCATGGAATGAATCGTAGGCGTATCAAATAGGGTTCCGCGCGCGCGCACTCGGCCGCTCGGTCTTAGACCGCGGCGGGCGTCAGCTCGGCCGACAAAAAATAAAAGTGGTTTCACCAACTTTACAATAAAATAAATAAAACTTTTAAAACGTGTTCAATCTAGCAACACCGAGGTGCAGCGCGCGGAACCGTGAGGCACATCGTTCAGACGACGGTTTCGTTTTGTTTTTCGAACATCGCTCGCGTGTATTTCGAGATGGCGTCGTACGTGGACTTGATGAGTTCGCAGCGCTCCTCGACCTCGCATTCTGGCGCGACCTTGTACGGGGAGACCTTGGTTTTCCTGGTGGGGTTGACCGCGAAGGCCCCAGCGGGGTCATCGTTGAAGATGGCGATGGGTTTCTTGTGAACCATTTCGAGGTCTTTCCTGCGTTTCCTGCGCTTACCGTCGGGGTCGCAGCGAGCGTTGATGGAGCGGACGGCGGTCTGCACGGGGGACTCCAGCGCTGGGCTGGGGGGTTGTTCGTATCATACGTCCAGTTCCTCTAGTCCCTTAGAGAGGCGGTGGGAGTTGATACGGCGGCGGTGCGAGCGGCGAACCGCGTCGGCGCGCCGGTACGGCTCGCTCCGTAACCCGTGCAAGATATCTTCCAACGCCCCGTTGTAAACATCGTCCTGGTTGAGAAGCTTCTTCTCGCCTACAGCTTGGGATTTCGTTTTTAGTTCGTTGATCACAGCCTCCTGGGGATTTCGAATGTGGTTTTATTATTGTGAACAAAATGAGTGGGTGGGAAATGGGACTAATGAAAAAACTATCAAAGGTACTACATGGCTTTGCTTTTAAAACTACATGCTCGGATTCTAAAATTACTGATTGAACATTTACTTCGACATGGGAACATAAAGTCTACATGCAGCCATACAGAATGTTAGCACCAGAGACAACATTGTCATGCATCCTGAAATAAACACAATACAGCCTGATGACTTATTTTGAATAGGACTGATCGGCAACGTTTTGTAGTTAAGAAAATCAACACTATGTTATAGTCTAATAGTAAAGCTATGAAAAAGTTTCAAATGGATTTTTTATTACAGGCCGGTCGCGGTGCACAGATAAATTTGAGCGTTGACCCGTTGCTATCTATCTCTGTCGCACGCGTGCAGTAATATTACCCTCACTCTCGCACTTGAGCACGTGCATCGCGCTGTGCGAGCGTGAGGGCAATATTACTGCACGCGTGAGACAGAGATAGATAGCAGCGGGTCAACGCTTGAACTTCGCTGTGCTCCGCGACCGGCCTTTAGATTTTTAAATAATTATGGATTTAACGAATGCAGTACTAGCAACTTAGGTAACTGGTAGAGCGCAACACTCCAGTATCATAAAAGAATGTTCCTTGATAATGAATTATGACCAATCTAACGAAATGACAAGAAAAAACTTTCTATGGCAACGTTATACGCTTGATACAGGGTATCCGTTATTACTACTTAGTACTTTTCATTAGCGCTTTAATGAAATCGGGGCCCATTTCTCAAAATAGCGCAATATTATTGGTGTTTCGTCTCATGTGTTATATGAGAAAAGAAAGAAACACCACTAGTAATATTGGACTAATATCGTTTGAGAAACGTACACTAACTGAGACAACTACAATGAAAATGCAAATATAAAACATAACAAAGTTACATCGTTATAAGGGAACAAGAACAGAAATAGTTACAAAAATATAGTTCTATAATATCGCTCAGCTAATACCGTAGAAGTCAGATTGGTTTATACTTAGTTTTTTTATCCAGGTAATTTGACTTGTGCGGTATTGTTGAGTAGGTACCCCCGAGACAATTATTCGAGATTGTCAATTCTAGTGATTGACAAACGTAATTAATGAAAAATAATAGAAACCATCGACTGAAGTCCTTCAATTGATTGATAGAGAATTGAGCTGAAATAGCTTCAATTCGTCAATGATATGTACTGTCAATTGACATTCGCGCATTGTCAATCGCTATTCGTCTTGGGGGTTAGTTAGCCAAGCGACGATAAGCAAGTATTACCGCAAAATTAGCGACGTAAGTAAGGAAGACATTCCCTGTTAGGATTCCATGCAAAGTGCAGCGTAGGGAGAAAACAGATCCTATATATTACATACATAAACTCTTATATACTAACTTAAGTAAATACGCATTGTATACGTCAACGAAAAGGAAAAAATAAAATTTGTAATATGGTGGAATACGGCATTTTAAGAACGACAATTTTTTTTAACGAGAGTAGTGTTAGATTGGTACCTACTATGTGATATGGAAACACACAGACACACTCAACAAATCGTGGACTTATTGTCAAACAAATATCGCTTTGGTTTGACATTCGGCAGGTCCTTTAAGCTCTAAACGCACTGACAGCGGAAGCGGGGCGGCGCGGTGCAGTGGCGTCGTGTTACCAGTTGTAATGTTGGAAATTAAACGAAAGAGCGCGCATAAAGCGCCGGCCGGTTTCGTTTATACCATCACGCCACCGCGCCTCGCAGCTTTCACTGACAGTGCGTTTGGAGCTTAAGTGTGGACTTGTAATGATTTGTCCAATTTTTTTATTTATTTTTAACTAATTTTACAGTTAGTAAGTGTACGAGCGAGAGCCGGATGCCTCGCGAGTTAGACAATAAGACCGCTCTTATGCAACAAAAGTGCCATTAAAGGCACAAAGCTGAGGCTATTTCAAGACAGTAACTTCGTTCGACATTTTTCACTGCGCTTTCTAGACAATTTTTATATCTACTCAGATTACGGATCATTTACACCAAACTGAAACTGTAGTTAGTAGATCCTTTACTTGTCTCTATCAGCACTCACTGAGGACTTAGACTTGGGGGTTATAAGCACACCGTTTTCTATTCTTCACACAGTACATCCTTTTTAGCCAACGCTATAAGAAAAGGACGCACTTAGCTACAAGATACTAGTCTTCGCCGCAGGGGTTTACACATGCTAGTTTTTTTTTTTCTAATAATATTCTTTATGGAAATGTGATCGTTGTGCGTCGCATGCTTTCGAAGCCGTGTTGGTTACGTACTAGTCAGCCTCCAAACCGTGTAATCCCTATTACATTGCCCGTAAGGTTCAAAACGCATGCGTCTATGCCAATTCTGTCTCAACCCCAAATATCATGTGCGTTGGTGTATAATTATAGTAGGTTTTTTATTCTTACACTGTTATCAGTTAATTAATATGTATTATGTTATTGGTACTATTTACTTAATTGAATTAGTGATGAAAAAAGCAGAGTATATGGCCTGTTTTTGACTCAAGAGAGGCGCCATACAGTAATCTGTCACTGTGGACCGTATTCCAGAAAATCACAACTTTACTGGGTGACTAGAGACGTCATATTACAGACGAAATAGTAGATTGACTCACAGAATTGTTTAAAAATTACCCAAAAAACGCTACTGTGCTAAATAAGCAAATTAAGCTTAGGCAAGAAAAACAATATCAATGCCGTCTTGTCTAGCCATTTTATGTCCCACAGCTGGGCACAAGCCTCCTCTCGAAATCTAACGTTACTCAAGTTAACATACACTTTTTTTTGTTCGACATGTTTAAGGCTAGTTCGTAGCCCTTCTTCTTGGAGCCACAGCGGCTGCTGCCAAACGTGCACAGCTCGCCACCCCTCATACATAAAGCGCTATGAACTAGTTCGAAACATGTCAAGCTAAACTCGATTCAAAACTTGAGTTATCACTATTTTTCAAGCATCTAGTTTCATATTGAAAAAAAAAAAAACTTTTTTCCACTATATTATACACCAACAACCCACGCACACATAAACCGGGTTAGTAATGGACACACACATAGTCCCCATCTGAAACCAGGTCCTACCCGCGTCTGGGCCTAGGCCGGGTCTAGGCCGTGCCTCAACTGGGCCAAGTGCTGCTGCAATAGGCCTGCGTTGACGGCCGCGTAGTTAAACCTCTGCGAGAAATTGCTGTGTTACCATCACCGCTACACGCTTGAGGATTTCGAATATGGCAACACTGCGTCTGACACGAGGTAGACTGCCAGTCACTTTCTGACGTCTTTAGTTAGAAAGGGACAGGTATAGTTTATCCCGCGTGCGACCCGTTTAGCGCCTTGCCGTGCTAAGCCGGCAGAGCATTTTTTTTATTTTTTTCCATTACATCTGTTTTTGTAATATTTGGATTCAATATTAAATCAGAACAAACGAAAGACAGACGAGTAAGTGTTGCTATGTGGAACAAACGCAGAGTTTTTCTGAAAAACAATAGTTCGATCGAGTTTTCCCCTTGAATACACGAGAAGACCCAGAGAATATAAATTGGCAGAACGTGTGAAACTTGAGAACGCTTTAAACAAACGTTTAACAAACTTACAATAGCATAATCACTTTACAGTTACTAGAAACGCGATAGATGTTGCCATATTGAAAACCCAAAAACGAAAAGTTTAAAGTAAAATTCCTTCACCATTGCATTTTGGAATAGATATGTACCTACTTATGTAATAAAATAACATACTTAAGTTGGTAGAATATAATAAGCTTATGAGAGTTATCCTGCCACCTCAATACTCAAAATAAAAAATAAAAAAACAAAACACGTCATTTAGTTTTTCGTAAAAAAAAACTTCGAGTGATATTGCTGTTAGAAAATCACTCAAACCAAAAACTTTCAATGAACAAAAACATTAGTGGAAAATGTAAGTAAAAGTGGGTAAAAAACACATTGTCTGCTATATCGTGCAGTCGGTTAACATCGCTCGGCAAAAGTAGAAGGGGTATGCGCAGGAATCGACTTTTAGCTCTATTTGGTATCCGAGGAGCGAGGGGGACGGACGGCGACACGTTATTGGTAGACCAGTCGCACTTCACCTGCCCCCGATGCGCCGATTACCCCCACCAGTTTCGCCGAGCGATCTTAAACCACCGCGCAATGTATACAGATTATAATTATTTGCAGCGAAATTATCTAAAACTGCATGACTCCATTCATCGTCGAAGCATTACACAGAGCCAAGCCGCATGGACAAACTAACACTGTCATTGATGCAACATCGACACATTTAATCAATTAAATTACATACGTTTTACTATTTACGAACTGATAATTTTATTGAATGCCATTAGTCTTTAGTACAATGCACATTTGATAAATAAGTCGTATATGTATACCATACTAAATTCAACGTTAAGATAAATAATTTAGTAATAAATACCTGTCAATAATTTTCAAATGCAAATGTGAATTGTACTCATTTTAAAGTAGGTAAACATCAAATATTAGAAAATATCAAAAATACACCAGCGGAACATAATGAACTTATAAATTAATAAAAAAGAGGCCTTTCTGATCAGAATTTTGTAATATCTGATGTCACACCACAATGTTTATTAAAAATATGACAACCCCCCAATAAAAAAAATCAAATGAATTCTCAAAAGTTCAAAATAATTTTCCTCAACCATTCTTACAGCCAAAACTCTGTATTAAAATCTCTACCCCAACCATCATAGATTTTAGCACATGATAGTCCGAGCTTCCTGTGCATTTTAATAATTTGGCAACACTATTCAAACGTCAGAGCAGGTCCATGTTATCCGTAAGACTCGCAGTGTTGTCATATTATTAAATGCTAAATTAGCGAGGTCGTTTCTGCGCTGCATACCTTACTCTCGTAAGAGAAAGACTCGTACACAGAAATTGTACAAAACAACAGTAGAGGAAACCAATTAAAACATCACGTCGTATCAGACTTTTCCAGAAATAAATACATTACGAGAATGTACAGTCGGCCAAGAAATTGGTGTTCCCCCATAAGTCGTTCATTTGAACCTCATAAAGCAACACGGTCGATTTCCCCTTGCCCTAATATTATCACAGTGACTAGCTCCCTTATCCTATTCACATCACATCATGTGTCAAGTCAACTTTAGTGACTTGGTTTCACAGAAACTTCTATAAAGTGGTAGATCTCTTGGCCGACCGTACAATAGCTTCTATAAGTGCAGAGAGCATCGTGCGAGTGTGTTACGGTAGAGGCGTACCTGCTGCTTCTTCTGTGCGATCTTGGTCTTGTTGGGGTCCACATGGTCGGCCTGCTGCGCCGCCTGCTCGAGCCGCCGCCGCTGCTCGTTCTCTGTGTCCGCTTGCTACAATAACAAAAGGATTTGAAACTGGCACAGTCCAGAAATAGAGATGTCGACTGGGTTAAAGTCCGTTAGTTAGGCTATGGAAAAATCGAGACGTGGTTTTTGGTTTATCTAATAACTAAACATCGACGAAGTTATAGAAACTGTATGCTATACTGTGCAGTGTAGTATATAGGGTGGCAGGAAATTAACCGTAACTATTTTAACCATTTTTTATTTATTTTTTTATTTAATATCACGTTTGATCATCTGGTTGCCCTGAATTTGCTAGACGTGGCACTGGATTTTTGAATCCATGTGCTCTGCCTACCCCTCATGGGAATACAGGCGTGAGTATATGTATGATGTATGTATTTTAACCAGTGGGCGGTTATACGCGTCTAAAAACCCCTGTGAAGTTTGTTTCCCAGAATTTTCATGTAATAAAAAAACATAAATCTGAAAATAGCGCCCAGTCTTTTGTACTCCGACTTTTAATCAACCGTGTAGCATCGGAATCTCGAATGATTGCAGGTGCGTTGCGTATACGCCGATTAACGGGACTTGCGTACGGAACGTAAGGTAGGTAAAATAAAACACAGCGCGCAATAACCTGAAAAGTGATGAAGCATTTGTCTCCCATAAGGTTAATAATTTATAATTAATAATATTTTCATGCCCCCCCCCCCCTTTTTTTCAGTGTTTACAATACTAGCATTATTTTAACATTTGATTTGTGTATATTGAAATGTTTCTATTGAAAACACAAACGTCTCGCGCCCCCCTTGAGATTGCTCTACGCCCCACAGGAGGGCGTGCCCCCCTGGTTGGGAACTCCTGCGTTAGTGTGTGTGTGTGTGTGTTTACCTTGAAGGCCCTCGTGAACCGCACGAGCAGCGAGAAGAAGGCGTTGGCGTCGCAGCCGCGCGGCGCCTCGCCGAAGTACTCCACGCATGCCGCGAACGCGTCCTGCCACACACAACAAGTTTATAGTATTACAAAATATGTGTGTGAAGGCCTGAAGGGCGTCCCTCCACCGTGCCACATTTAACAAGGAAATTAAATTAGGATCAATATAGTAGGTGGCACTATTTACTAAATCTATACTAATATTATAAAGCTGAAGAGTTTGTTTGTTTGTTTGTACGCGCTAATCTCAGGAATTGGGTTCCAATTGGTTCGAATTGAAAAATTCTTTTTTTGTTGGATAGACCATTTATTGAGGATGGCAAGGGTGGCCAAACCCAGGCCCGCGGGCGACAAAGTAGCCCGCCAAGTTATTTGAATTGGCCCGCCCAGCACATTTGGCCGGCAAGCTGACTGAGTGCGGTGACAGCAGCGCTTCTACTTAATTGGTGGTTATGAAAAATCGTTGTAGCCCGCCGTCGCCACAGTTTAAAAAATTTTGCCCACCTGGAAAATCTATTGGTCAGCCTTGCTTTAGGCTATATAACATCACGCTGCGACTAATTGAAGCGAATAAAAATTGGAAAATGTGGAAAAAAGGGGAGAAATTAGTCACAATTCCACGCGAACGGAGTCGCGGGCACAGCTAGTGTCTTATAATCTTCCTCTCCTTTTTCTCCTTCTCTCTCCTGTCTCCCTGTCTGTGTCTGTCTCTCTGTCCGTTTCGCTGTCTGTATCTCTGTCCGTTTCGTTGTCTGTATCTCTGTCCGTTTCGCTGTCTGTATCTCTCTGTCTGTCTCCCTCTCTGTCTGTCAGTCGGTGTGCATACCTGCGCGTGCTTGGTCTCGGCCCGTAGCCGGCGCAGCTTGTCCCCCGCGTTGGCCAGGAAGTCTCTTAACACAGTGGGCGCGGCGCGGTGCGCGTCTCTCGCTTCGCACTCTTTCCGCGCCGCCTCCATGCCGCGCTCTAGCTCTGCTACGTCGCCTACCACGTTCTCCAAGGACACTGTAGATGAGTTCTTAAGTATAGTGAAACTGTGTGAAACTGCACGTAATTTAATTAGATAAAGGCCGGAAGCGGAGCACAGGGAAATTCGAGCGTTGACCCGCTGCTATCTATCTCTGTCGCACGCGTGCAGTAATATTGCCTTCAAACTAGCATCGGGTCAACGCTCGAATTTTACTATGCTCCGCAACCGGGCGTCATTAAAACATTCATGTTTGCTGCGCTCGTTTTGTTAAACCACCCCCCTGCGTGTAAAAGGTTCGTCAAATACTAAACTATTTTACTAAACTCGTACATTAATAACTATTACGACACGACGACGATAGGAGCCCCCCATTCTAATGTTCGGTTCGTTTAATTAAAAAATGAAAGCAGATCCTCGACACACTAAGGAAGGCTTATAATTATAAACCATTCTGGTGGCAATTTAAAAATTATCTGTAAATAAAATTGGAAATGAAAGGTATGAAAGTAAATGTGAGCAAAACAAAAGTTATGGTGTTTGAAAGAGATGATTGTGGGACAGAATGTGATATTATGATTGCGGGTGAGAGAGTAAAACAAGTAAAAGAGTTTGTTTATCTGGGATCGGCTTTTACGAAAGATGGGAAGTGTGAAACTGATATTGAAAGAAGAGTGAATGCAGGGAATATGGTCAATGGAGCGCTGCGCGCCTTTGTGAGCAGCGAGAAGGTGTCGAAAAAGGCGCGTCTGGCTGTCCACAGAGGGGTGCTCGTTCCAACACTAATGTACGGTAGCGAAAGTTGGGTATGGCAAACGAAGCATAAAAGTAGAATAAATGCGGTAGAAATGAGAGCGTTAAGAAGTATGGAAGGTGTATCATTGAAAGACAGAATTAGAAATAGTGTGATAAGGGAACAAGCTGGTGTGAAAGTAGACATAGTGACAAGGATTGAAAGAAGTATGCTTAGCTGGTTTGGTCATGTAGAGAGGATGGATGAAAGAAGATTGACTAAACAGATCTATGCTGGAAGTGTGAATGGATGTGTTGGGAGGGGAAGACCTAGACGGACGTTCCGTGACCAAATCGCGGACGTTTTAGAAACAGGTCAGGTCAAGAGTACCCGAAATCGACGAGCATGTATGAAGAAACTAATGAATGTGGATGAAGCAAAAGAGGTATGTCAGGATCGTAGCGAGTGGAACAAAGTGGTCTCTGCCTACCCCTGTGGGAAAGAGGCGTGACGGTATGTATGTATGTATGTATGTAAATAAACCACCTAAACTACCCAATGTTTCTCACTATCAAATGTCGATCGTTGGCACAGAAGGTCCACTACCGAACATGTTTTAGCATAAAAAATATCGCTGTCTCTTTCTATCGTTACCTGCCTGTGACCTTTCATACCTAAACTGCGAAGTGGACCTTCTCTTGTACACTAAACAAACAAACAAGCAAAATTACCTTGAGCAGCCTTATCAATATACATCAGCTCCGAATCGAAGTTCATCAGTTCAGGGAAGTTTTGCCGTATCGTCGCCACGATGTAATGCAGGAGCGATATCCTCTTATCGGTCGATTTTGTATCCATAAGCGTATCCAAAGACTGTAATTTGAAGCCATAGGCCGGCCCTCGCTTGCTACTATTCAAGTAGTTACCGAACGCTAAAATAATTTCTAGAACGTTCCTCAGTTTGTGCGAGGATTTAACCGAGGATGATCCTGATATGATCGCGTGGATCTGAGGAGTTATGAGGTGGATGTTATCGAAGAAGTTGCCCATGTAGCTCATGATGGAGAGCTTGGCAGATATCCTTTCAACCTTGGCCAGTTGCATAAGGAATTTATCTTCTTCCGTCAGGAGGTTGATGCTCTTCTTTTCCGCGATGTATTCTTTGTAGGCTTTCTGTTCGGCTTCGCTCGGGACCATTCGTTGGAGGATTTCGACGCTTTCGAGCGGGAGGGACTTGAGATCGAGGTTGTTGATCGCTGTTATGACCTTGTCGACGGGCGTGTCGAGCTTTCTTCGCGATATCGCTGCAACAAAATCATCGATTATCCCAGTAATTTTACACCTGCAACCGTTTGCCTGTCAAAAGCTTTATGGCAAAATGGGTAGTTCTTGAGAATTATCATTCCCCTGGCTATAGGGTGACCGCACCAGTAATGGACATAGAACCAGTAATGGACAATGACTCTTATTTACTACCCACTATTATATTTATATTTATATTTATATTTAACTCTATGGTCTTTAAATTATGAATGAAGTGTCCATCACTGGTGCTTGTCAGCTTAAACCGTCCATAACTGGTGCCGTCACCCTACTTATTTTAAAAAATATCGATCAATTTGCAACTAAATACGATTTTGATTAATGCGTAATAAAGCCCGTTAAATAGGCACCACTTTCTGATAATTTGTCTATAATAAAGCCAAAAATCATAGTTATTATGACACGCCAGGGGAATGAGAAGTCTCAAGAAACACCCAAAATGTGGCCGTGTCTTTAGCAACTACAATTTTTATAACTAAAGTATATAAAAAAAATATTCCGAGGTATCCGCGGACGAGTTGAAGCGTTTTGATTTTGGATATCACACTATCGTCGGGACTGTGAATAGGTCAATGATTGGGTAATTTAAAATGGTATTGATAATTTTAATTCGATGCGATACCGCCCCCCTTTAGGCCTGCAGCGCCCACAAAGGGGCGTTATAGCCTACTTTGGGAAAGGCTGGATGGATACTAAAGAAAAAAAAACTGGCTCTTATAAAAGATACACGAGCACGCCTGCGTCGCTATCATATCAGCTCTACTGGCACACAGTGTCTGGCACCAGACATACCATAAATTGAATTCTCCTAACCTAACCTAATCTGAGCCACTATCAAACGCTGAAGGGGGGTGTGGGTCCAGACCGGAAAGGTTTAGCCCGTGCGAGTCGGGCACTACCGAGCCCACCATTCTCGGTGTCCATTAGGATTCTCCTGGCGGTCGGACACCACACCCCCCAAAAAAAAAAAAACCTGAGCCACTGGCTAGGGGTTCTCCTACCTATGTTCCGGAGCCGTGTGTGTTCCAGCAGCGACACGGTGTCCGGCCGGCGGAACCGCTTGCTGGGGAAGGAAGCTAGTGTGTCGTCGCACGCGTCTAAGCCGCGTGTGCAGCCGCCGCCGATGCGGAAGCGCTCCTCGAACTCCGCAAAGTTGATGCGGGTGCGGGGACGCTCCTCGTCTAGCTCGTTGAATATCGTGCCCCGGACCTGTGGAGTAGGTTTGTGAGTTAAAGTTTACTGAAGATTAGTCAATGAAAATTTTCCTACATGTATTGCAACGTTCTGTTAAGTCTCAAAGACATTACGTCAATCAATCACATCATAAGTACTTCACTTTTAATAGTTGAAATACATAATATCAAACACCTCAACATTTCTTGTGGGTTTTGTCAGAAACATGTTTAGGTATGTTTAAAACAAGTAAAACAACCTCAAATTGTGATAAGCGTAGTTACGAAATTTGAAATAGTTTTGTTAATGGAACATGAGGAAGCGATACAGCTAACTAAACACTGTAGGGCAAGAGCGCGGCTCTTACATCTAAGAAGAAAAACTCTTTACATGACGATCTCAATCGAAATCTGGATCCAATATTATGCAGGCATCCGAAGCGAGGTTTCTTTTAGCAACGTTTCTGATTCTCTAAGTACCCCGCTAAACGCATGCGTGATATCCACGTGACAAAAACAATCCACATACCTGATTAGGCTTCAGCGCGATCCAATTCAACGTGGGCAGCTTGTATTTGGTGTCGACCTTCCTCTTTATAGTCATGGCGTCGGTATGGTGCGGGGGTTGCATCAGACCAGGCGCGGGGGGANNAATGGTCTCCGTTGGGGAGCGGGGATTTGGGGCTGGGAGGGTGGCCGTTGGTACCGTTGGTGGACCCGTTGCAGAGCGCGTGGGAGGATATCGCGCCCACTGGAAGTTGAAGGGTCAGAGTTGGAGAATGCTACATTTATAAACAGATTTCCTTATGCTGCATCTCGACCAGGCTTAGCACGATAGGGCGCGAGCAGAGGTGCACGCGAGATAGACAATATACCTGTCACTGTCTAACTAGAGACGTCAGAAAGTGACAGGTAGTTTATTACACGTGTTGCTGTGCGTAACGGCTCGCGCTTGTCGCAGTGCTAAGCCTACTGAGCTTAAAACAAGATCTACCATGCAACTATTTTCTAAGCAACTCAATCACAGTTGTCTTCTGTCTTAAGACATAATTTCAACACTAAAGAGTTGTTTGCACCTATAATCAATTGAGGTATTATTTTGGAGTAACAACTGGATCAATCAGAACAAACACCTACACTTTAAAACTCAAGGCTGGTCGCTTAGTTGATTCAAATTTCGAAAACAATCTGCATGACTCAAACCACGGATCAGAATAAAGAAGGTTGGATGGGCAAAAGTCACACTTTTGTTTGAAAACCAGCGTCGCCACCTGTCTCCCACCAAACATCTCCACTACATCAACAATAATAATAGATAGATAAATTACGCACACTAATACACGTAGAATAAAGAGCTGCAATTGGTTCGCACACTGCATCGAAAGTGTGTACGCAAGAGAACTACCCGCACAAGATTCACTACAAACTCAAGTCCGGCGACGAAGAGCACAGGCCGCGATCGAGTTGAAGAAGCGTGGTTATTTCGCTTGTATATTTTCTGTGTATCTTAGCGTAATTGTTGTTATGTAGAAATACTTAGAATTTCATAATTAAAAATAGTTTTTTTTGAAAAACATACTATAAAACGAAGGTTTTATGCTTATTGGTGAATATAAACTACTCCTTGCTTGATACTTGATGTCTGACTCTTTTAACTACTCGTAACAATCGTACAATACGGCATTTTCAAAGGATTTTAGCGCAGTTCCGCACTGCGATGCAAACAACATGCGACTAAACAAGTATGAACGCGTGGTTCTTAAAGTATGATTATCCAATCATACCCGTGACGCGCCTGCCCTGCGCAAATTGCCTATCCAGCCTTCTTTATTCTAATCCGTGGCTCAAACATTGAACAAAGAAAGACATGCAACTACATTAGCAATATCAGAGATGTAATTTGGTCATTAGCACTTACTGGAGGCGCCTCTGGGAAGAGTCTTGGTCAGTGACTCCAACTCTTGGACTTTGGATTCTAGCATGGACTGCCGGTTCCTTGAGTCCTGCTGCGCTCGCCTCAGCGTGGACACCTGTGGACAGAATTACGGTATACTCCGATGAATTATGTGCCGATGAGCTATATTCCAATCACGGAAACAAGTTAGTTTAGCGCTCTCTCTCTGTCACTTAATCCCATACAAATTTTACTACATTTGACAATCTCAAAAAACGTTCACACCTGGCTACTAAAATAGAAGTAAATTTAAATTTTCAGTTGGAATTGGAAGTAAAAATTTTAGAATTTTACAATTGTATAAGGCAAAGAAAAAAATAAGAGTAATAATAATATTCATTTGTGAAAGTCCATTGAACAAATAATAATTTGAGACTTGAAATTGCACGAAAAATTTATTATGACGGTACAATCTGTCAAAGCTTTTTGATAAAATAAAGGTAGCCAAGTTTGAACACTGTCTTTTTTGATTTCCCCATTAACTTGATTCCGTGAATGAGGTATAGATAAAGTGCATTCGCTTAGGGCCCGCGCTCATTTAGCGTCTTTAGAGCGTCGTCGTCTAGGACAGTGTTACCAGTGTAACAAACAAGTCCGAACAAGTCCCGGGCGTACCTCCTCGACGACCTGCCGCCGCGCCTCGGCCAGCTGGTCGCGCTCCTGGCGGGCCAGCGCCAGCTCGGACTCCAGCGTGGCCAGCTTGGCGATCGCTTCCCGCTCCAAAGCGGCGAGTCGCTCGTGCGCCTGAGGACAAGGTTAGTATTAGAGATGATACGAGAATACGTGTCCTTAACATACATTTATACATACAGTCAGGGAATCTGAATGTTTAGCAGGTTGACCGCCTGCATAATTTGTTCGCATTATAGGACAAACTTCACCATGAAGTCCAATATTGAGTATTTATCATGCAACTGGCTGGAAATAGTAATAAGGCCAATTTTAGATGTATCTCAAACTGCTAAACATCCAATTTTCCTGACTGTATATACACACCGTCACGCCTCTTTCCCACAGGGGTAGGCAAACTACTTTGTTCCACTTGCTACGATCCTGAAATACCTCTTCTGCTTCATCCACTTTCATTAGTCTATTCATGCATGCTTGTCGGTTTCGGGTACTCTTGACCGAACCTGTTTCTAATACGTCCGCGATTTGGTCACGGCAGTACCTATGTATCTTCTCAAATTAAAATCTAGGATAACTTGTTGATTAACTTTAAAACTGACTGTACAGTGCGCGACGGGATTTTTTTGGTATATATTTTTAAACCACACTTTTTTAAATTCTTTCACGGGCCCATCTGGCCCACGGGCCTTGGGTTGAGCAGTCTTGGGCTGGACCCTAAACGACTATGGCAATAGTCAATTATAAACATTTCCCCAAATTAAAAAAAAACAACTCACATGGCCCAACTCGTCCTCCAGTTCGTTGACCTTCTCCAGCGCGGCCGTCTTCGTCTCGCTGTCCTCCATGAGCGCCGCCACATCGAACACGTTGTCCAGATACGCCGATATTTGTACCTGAAAGAGTTATTTGACGTTTAACACCCAGTTTATGGTTCCCTTTGCTGAGCAAATACCTCCTACGCCTTTCTGTCGTCCCGGTGTAAAGTAGTCTCAAGTCAAATGAAATCCACATCGGAAAGCAAAACTGTCACGCGTTATAAAAATCAATTCAGCCTTGAGACTTATCAATGATGGGAACATTTATAAGTAGGCTATAAATAAGTAATAGCAAAGTTAAAAACTCAAAACATGGAACGAAGACTTGAGTTTGGTGACGTAATCGAGAATGGGAAAAACTTTTACAATAAAATTCTGCAACCTCATGATGCAAACAAAAACAAGTGATGATTACCTACCACACGAACGCAGCAATAAAGACACTTGTTGTTAGCTTTACTGATCCACGAAGATGACCGAAAACTCCCGAAGTTCGATCAAACGTTCACTTGGTTGGTTATTTAAATATACCTGCAGGTCTTCGCTTTCGCATAGCCGCAGCCTCTCGAGGTAGTCGTCGAGCTTGAGCGCTGTGAACTCGTACTGCAAATGCACCCTGAAATTCATGTCTTCTACCGAATGAACTATGATGTTCACAAATTGCATACAGGCCACCTGAAAAAAAAAAAATGGCGCGTGAACGTCAAAAAGCCCTGTTAGCCCCTAAATGATAAAACAGTTTTACACATAAAATTACCGTGAGACTCACTCATAGTGAAAATTAACGGATTACTCACGTTGTATATACCCAGATTAGCTCTACATGTTTCGGATCAATCCGTGATCCATCATCTGGAGCTATGCGCCACGGCAGCGGACAGACGCGCACTGCTCTCGGTATATACAACGTGAGTAATCCGTTAATTTTCACTATGATAAAACAGTTAATTTAAAATTTGAAATCAAGGTATTTGACAGCTAATGTGCCAAATTAATACTCGTACTTGACATTATTTATTTACTCCTAAAACAACTTTTCAGAATACCGATCCATATTAAAAACACACTATACAGATCTTTGAAGACTGACGAATAAACAAAAATTGCAAGTTTGATTTTTAACTTTTTCTATACTTGGTCACTTTTAAAGTAAAGAAAAATATAGTCCCGCGGTACAGTCAAAGAAATTTATACCTGTGTCACTTTGAACCTTTTCATAATGAAATTCATATTGCTTTGATTAGTAGATAGTATGTTATGTCACAGTGACATTTCTGGTAAAAAGGTACAAAGTGGCACAGTTATCAAATTCTTCGACTGTACTTCTACATATATTAAAAGTGTCATCAAGTTCTCACTCACCATAAACTCAATATGGAACTGATCGTAGTTCATGAAGTACTCCATGAGGGTGTGGAACCGCCTCGGCTCGCCGACCACCTCCTTGAAGTTGTCGAACGCGGAGAGGATGATCTGGTGGCCGCCCTTGACCAGGCAGATGGCCGCCAGCAGTTCCAGGACCAGGGCTTTGGTCCGTAGAGAGTGGTGCACGAGGGACAGGGCTATGCTGTTGATGGCTTCGCGGTGTTGGATCACCATGTTGAAGCCGTACTGAAAGGGAGATGTTGTTCTTTGATGATTTACGGCATGGCTTGGAATATACTAAGAAGAGTAAGGAGAGATGGAGAGGGTTAACGAGCTGCCTTAAGATAAATATATTTAAGACGTATTTTAGGAAGAGACTGATGCCATTGTTGTGTTAATTAAATAGCTGACATGTTGGGATACGTCGCTCTGGTTTCACCGTCTTCTATTTCGTCGGCTATAGAGATATGTCCAGTCCACCCCTCGGTAATAAAAACATTGTACATTTGACGGAGGGGATACCTTTATCTGGAATTTAGCCGAGTATACCCACTATTGGACCAATTGATTCCTGCCCCACAATAGAACCTATTTACAGTGAACGTCATAATGGCATCGCATTGCTTGACAAAGAAAATCTTAGGCTTCTTACTAGCGAACTGCAAGTTGTGAATGGCAGAGACTACTTCAGTCGTCGCCACATGTCGACGGCTGCCGTCAACCTTTTGACTGCTGCCGCCGACGCGTTGACGGCTGACGTCGCATTGTGGCGACAGCTGAAGTATCCTCTGCCGTTCACAACTTACAGTTCGTCTGAAAGGTGGTTCAGAAATCAATAGGTTCGACAGATTGGACTTGAACAGCTGGCTAGAATACAGAAACGTAGCATCTCGCTCTTTTGATGGTAAGGGCAACACTGACCTTGTAGAACAGCTTGCTAGAAGACGACGGAAACCTGGCAATCTCCCTTTGGGCTGTAAGGGCAACAGTACCTTGTTGTTCATGATGGCCCGCATGCACATGATGCAGACGTGTATATCGTCGGTGGAGGCGCCCACGTTGA
>BHDV01022799.1:36873-80225 GCA_005406045.1 Adoxophyes honmai | reverse complement strand
AGATTAGCGCGTTCAAACAAACAAACAAACTCTTCAGCTTTATTATATTAGTATAGATTTGAAGTCGGTTTTTTTTGTTTAAAAATATTTATAGTTTTTTTGGTGCTTCTAGAGGTTACTTTGACGTCTAAATGAATGGCAAAACAAATCAATCGAGTCCCAATTGGTTGGGCATGTTTCGTTTTAATGAGGAGTTGATACGGACCTTCCAGCTCCGTCATAAGATACTAATCACATCTACGATCAAAACACTTACGCGCAAAAATATACCAGAATACGTATAATGTCCCAGACCAAATAAGTAGTTCCCGTCTTCCAACCTATGAAAATTTCTGGACAAAAGTAGGTTATAATCGACTATTCAATGGGATCATTCGTGTCATCAAGTACTTACCTCAATTTTGAGTAGTACTCAATAAATTAAACCTTGAGTAGAAAACAGATTTACAGACGCTATTACTGATCTCACTCTTCTCAATATCGCAAAAATGTAACATTTAAGAAACTCTATGGCGTCCATCACTTTTACAATGAGGTGCCTTGTCAACAGTCCACCCATCTCCTTACAACTCACCCTGGTTGATGCCATCCGAGGACTGGCTCCGTGCTAGGGCGATCCTCTGCTCGTGCCGCATCATGCTAAGCCGGAAACTGAGGTAGTCGATCAGGACGTCCAGACCTTGGTTCTGGTCGTTCAGGAATTCCCGCACCCATCTGAGAAACATGAAAGCTTAATTGAGCATACATTCCTATACATGTCTGTAAACTTAAACCACTCCTGTATGTCCTGTCTATCATCCGAACATCAATGAAGAGATTGAGAGGTTTTATGGTAAAAGAGAGGAGAGTGATTTCTTCGGATGTTTTGTGTTTCGCTAAGCCAGGCAAGCCAAAATAAGAAAAAAACTCTAATAGAATCGTTTAAAAGTCGTTCAAGCGCTTCCAATGTCAAAGAGTTTTTGTGCACAATTTTAATAATAGGTAGTTCCAAGTTAAATGTAGTCCAACGGAACATATTCCTCGTGTAGTGGAAGGTGGACATAAATTAGGTGTAGGTAGTGCTACAGAGTACTGTATTGAGTAAATCAACATAGATTTAAATTATGCAAAACAACTCAAAAAACGCAAATATGTATCATTTTGCGTATACTTACTCTATGTGATTGGTTCGTAATGATATCTCCAAATCCCTGAGGACCTGGGTCGACGTGGAATCGCCGACCATTTTCCTTTTCTGCAAAACACACAATCCACACATTAACATGCATCCTCATCCATATTTGGGCCAGACATCTAAGAGATATAAAAAAAGATTACACATCGCAAATTAGAATCGTGACCGGGCCGCTATGGGAATTCATTGTTCTGCCATCGAATTTCTCGACACCATATAAATAAATAGTTCAGCATAGATAAGATTAGTTCATGTCCTTATATGAGCTGGCCTTTCATCTGCTTTCACGTTGGTACGCCCACCACGTCCGAGGTTTGGTACAAGGTATGAGTCGCCGGGTCATTGACACGAAATCGGCAGGTGAATATGATTTGGTTCAATACGTTTTAAGTCGGTTTGCAGCAGATGTTTTTTTCGATACGATTACTCTCAACTCGTGTCTTGGCGCTTTGAGACGAGAACAGCCTAGCGATTGAACATTTGCGGTGAGTCATGCGGTACAGGCGCCAGCTAACTTATTCTGAATGCGTGTTTGTTTCAAGCAGCTGAATCAATGGATGATAGACGTACTCGCACAACGCAAAATAAAACGCGGTAAATTATTTTTGACGTTAACTAGCTTCTGGGCGCGACTTTGTCTGCGCAAGATTAGTACTTTGAATAACCTATGTATTCTGATGTATTAATAATTAATAATAACCCCGACAGATCCACATGAACTTCCAAACAAATTAGAATTAATATGATGGTCTTTAACGATTTGTTATCATGGGCAAAGTGGCTGGTAAGAGATCAGCTGAACGCCGGAAAAAAATGTGGTAGCGTATTCCGGGAATGAACAGGAATCACGAATAGTGCGGAGCTGTCCAAGCTTGCGGAAGATAGAGAACGATATACGGAGCTGATAGCGCCTTCACTAGTTGGAGAGATACTATAGAAAGAAGGTGCCAAGGCAAATGCAGAAGTCAAGTCTGAAGCGTCGTGTCGGGAGTCGCACAAGGCTGTGCCTTGCGCCAGAGCCCGAACCCACGACATCAGTAAATATGAGCGGGGATTATTCCACAAAGCAAGTGAATGTTGACCTCACAACGTTCGACCCACATAGCGGTCTTTACGGGTACTCCGCACCGCTCATTAAGAAGGAATTATCCAAATTGATACGGAATTTAATGAATAATAAGCACGACTATTGCAGTCGGTAACGCGAGGTAATTATGATAATCTTAATGATAGCCGGACATTTTCTGGCATTAAAATGCTTTGAATGCCATAACCACAGTGATAAAGATGGATGGAGCCGTTACTGTTGACATAAACGTACAAATTATCTATAAATCATGGAACCTCAACACGATGACGAGTAGTGAGAGTCTCGTAACGTAAACGTAATTAAAACTATACTAAAAAACGTGATTAGGTCTCGCTAAGTGATAAACACAAAGACAACACGCTTAACGATTGTAATAGAAACAAATATAATAGCTTCACGACCATTGCGAGTAACTTTTCAAATGCAACTCATGCGAACATGGATTAATGTTCCATTTCCCATACAAAACTAAGCAGCTTGTACAATTGCCGGAATATTTATGTTCAAGTAAGACCTCTGCCCTCGGTATCTTTCATAAATATCTAATCGGAAGTACACAAGAGGTTGGGCAATTAAAAACGGAGGAAAATAAACTTTAATGCAAAGCTAATAGGGACATTGTGGAATGTTTAGTAGTTTGTGGAAGGTTGTGCTGTATCGAACGGGACTCGAAGTTGACCCTAACTTAGAATGTCACTGTTTTCTATAATACTCTAAAATATACGACGTCTCCTACCGCTGTAAGATATAAATATATTTTACTTATTATTTACCCATAAACCAATCAATTTACAGACTCAAGTTTGTATACAATCTTACGAATTTTATACAAACACATAAGCCTCGAGAAGTATCATGTTCTTTCATTAAGAAGTAATTTTCACGCTTTAGATATTTCCACGGGACAGGAAACTATCATAGCTTTCTTTTCCTACAGGGTCGAAGCCTCGGCAATGGCAGCAAAATTCCCCTGGAGGCTTTTAAAGATAAAAACTAAGTTCTAATTAAGAGCGAATTCATCAAAACTTTTAGGTACATCACTCACAATCACGAGATGATAAGCACTTAAATTTAATACAAGAAAGCCGTTAGTTGATCGATGTTTTTGCGAGCCCGTCCCGTTACCGATGTTATGTTAAATATCATTTAAAACAAGCATTCAATCATCTTCCGCGAATGTTTTTGCGTGGCGTCAAACGAATCACTGATTGCTGTAATTTTGAGATGGTCATGGGAACTTCGGAAAATGTTATTTGTATTGTTTCCAAATTTCTTGTTAAGACGTTCATAACGTAACTATGTGTTTTATTTTGGGATGTTGTCTTCTTGATAATGATAACAGTTGTATCTTTCAAGTAGTACATTACATATCTAACTCGAATATGTTATTGACAAATAAATCAATGTAGTCAACCCTCTCTCTACATATTTTATTCCAGTCTGCAATAAATCTACGAATCACATTTAGTAGTACACTTTTACGGTAAAACTCTGAAATGCGTGACATGTTCTCCCATTCAGAATCTGTTATCCGGCCATCAGTGGCAGCGTTCCAACGCTCACTTTACGAGTAGCCCTCATACGTCCTGCATTGCTTCCAGCTGAATTTCCTCGTCTTACCAAGATAGCTTTTACTACCTTTAATATATCACTACAAACATAGTCATCAACTTCTCCTTACTTGGTTTTTACAACTATAAAAAGAGGATCTTTTCTTTCATTCGCTTGAACCACAAGCTATAATTGATGTTCCTGCGAGCACTACTGAGCTTTAACATAAACAGGAAGAGCTTCGCGTCGCATCTTATCTAGTTTTTACAGCTATCGCGCTTTAATGCGCAATATCTCAAGCCCCTTATTTACACTAGCCGCTAGCCCTGAGCCCGGGCCCCGGTATCCCTGTTAGCATCAGAAAAGTCCAGGTACCGTAATTACCTCGAGCTACCAGCTTATTACCGATTGTCTCCGTAGATTGCGCGGCTCGCAAATGGTGAACCTTAGCGGTGATTTATGCCGCATTGTCTGTGTAACGGGCACCCTTTATGAGCGTGAGGTGTTCCATTTCTGATTTATCGAGCACAACAGGCATTTGAGATAGTTCGGCATTCCGTCAGTGCTCTTCGTTGCTTTTGGTACCCCTATTCCTTCTATCTAATTGGACAATGTTAGATGACAACACTATCAGGGTGTATAATGTCTGTATTGTCAACGTAATACAAACTTACTAAATATTTGAACAAACATAAAAGCTAAATGAATAATGTACCCCAGTTTATTTGTTGCTTTTTCACTTCAAAATATCTTAATGAATTTGATTTGGCACCTTCTCTCAATTAAAATACAGATCAACTTTTGAGACCACATTCTATTCAATTCCCGCGGGTTAGGAGCAACCAAATATACAAACGTAATCGCGGTCAACAGCCAGTTCTAGAAAAAAAACAGTGTCAGCTAGTCTCGTAATGTCTGTATGATTATTAGTTACGGATCTCTTTCACCATAGCAGCATTTAGTAAACACGTACCCTATGACTCCTCGACGCCTTCGGATCCAGATAAGTCCTAAGTTTGTTTAGGTAGTGCGCTGGCGAATCCTTCGCCTGCACCATGTCCTGGTCGCAGATGATCTCCCATTTCTTCTCCAGGTCGTAGTTGCGCAGCAACTTCGCCTTGTCGGGAGGCAAGTCCATTGATGCCTGAAAGATAGAAAGGTTATGGTAAAAATACGAGATAGAATGAATACTGCTGATGTCACGACATCCTGTGAGATGACGAAGTAAATGAAGACAATCGTCTTGAACAGTTTACAAAAAGAAGAATTACTACAGGCACTACAAATTACACTTGAGGTCTTCCAGAAGAGATCACCAATGTCAATTAAAGCCAGTTCTTATTTTATGCATGCCTGAATATAAATAAATTTAGTCTGAATCGTTAACTGGAGTTAATGCAGTGGATGTTATGATTGGGCGCTACAAATAACTCTACTCTTGTTGGCGTAAGGATCTTAAACCTATTTTTAACATGTCGGCCATAGAGGGTGAAGTTTTCGGTGCAGCTGCAGTCCATAAAAAGATAAGTCGTGATTGACAGCAGTGTAATAAAATTTGTTCGGAGCGCTACATAACATTGTTTTAACTTTGAAATTTATTCGAACACAAGAGCATAACCCGTTCAGAACCAGAGTGGATAAATTTTATGTACGTACACATTTGACGAAAGACTATTCCGATTCAACAATCTCAACATGTATTTAAGTCTACGTTTAATATCTTACGAACATTTTCATCCCGCATATAATTGGTTCTCATTTAGCAAATACTAGCAAGATCTATTGAGCTAATCTAGAAAGGAATTGAAGCACTTAAATTTGACCTAAATCTCATCTCCTGTTAGGTAGGTACACATTTGTTTAGCGGAATACTAGCGGAGTAAGACGTGAATCTTACCAAAGTCAAAAATCTTGATGAAAAATGTTTTTAGGGTACTTTGAGTTTAATTGGACAGATAGATAAATGAATATGATAGAACGGCGTCTTATCTAGAAGTCAAAGAACTAGCTTTGAAAAGACTGGACCGACATGAGTACATACATAAAGATCACGCCTTTATTCCCAAACGAAGTAGGCAAAGCACCAGAAACTTTACTTAATCAAAACAAACCGTGAATATTTCACGAAAAGAATACTCTAAAATAAGAAGAACACGACTCAAGGAACTTGGAACGGGAAGCGCATCATATCCCAAATATTTGATTAAACACCCATTGTGGACAACCCCCGCTTTCACAAGACGTTGGGCCCAAAAATCAAACATTTCGTCTCCAGTGGCTCACTATTGACGTTTCGCACTATCCAAACACGATCATTGGCCGCGTATCTAAACAAGAATCAGCTAGCATTGAACCAGTTTTCAAGACATTGTGGTACTCCACGTAACGGGATTCATAGGGTTGTCTTTGGTCTCTATTTATGCCAATATCTTCAACATTATGCATTTGAAGATGCGTAAAGTTAGGATCCTAGGTATTGGTAGTTTTGCAGGGAGGGGAAAAGTCAATAAAATAATGAGAACTCGGAATTCTTGGAAATAATAAACAAGTAAATTCTTAATAATGTTATTAGTAACCGCGAAATAACCAATAGCTGCTATTGACGGAATAAATTCAATGGCCGAGTTTACTTTAATCGACGTCATATTCACAAGATCTGTTTTTATAGTTCGGAATTAATAACACCTGTATTCAATTTTCATAATAATGTTTAGATTACAAGAATCATAATAGATGAACTGAAGTCATGCTGTATCAGCCTGCATGTTACATTCCAGATCGATAAAAAAGTGCGTTGCATGAACATCTATATCACAGAAAGTAGATTAATTATTATTTCTACGCGGGAAATATTTTGACTTTTGTAGATAATTTTATTAAGTAACTAATAAACGGAAAAAACAAAAGTATCCTCAAGTAACAGAAAAAACAAGGATAGTGAAACCAATAGTCGTAAATAGCCATGCCATCCTCAACACAGCTAAGCTTCACATTCCAACTTGTATTCTAGTCCAGAACTGCAGGCGGCTAAGGACAAACCACATATACGTAACCCGAATGGAAACTAATTGGTTCCGTTACGGCACTGGCAAATTGCTGGACATTGTTCCAACACTTACGACTCCAGAAATAGCATTGGAACGGTAGAAGAACTCGCGACAAATTCTAAGAAACGTCGGAACTGAGCTGACGGAGAGCCGATTAGAATCCAGGATAAGGAAGTAATAATAAATTGATAATATCGTGACCCATCAATTTTAAAAATATTACGTTATTGTGCTGTCGTTTTTCGTTTGTACGCTCGGGTATTAAAAACTGTTAAAAGACCTATCCAAGGACAAACATGATCTGTACACGGTTCCATAATCCAATTCGAAACTTCTCAAATGCCCCATCACAGCCTGGCACCTGGCATTGTGGAGTCGGGTACTGTCACGCGAACTTACCTACGTCTTGAATATGTCTTAACAGTTCTTTGTACTGAAGTTTTACGCTCTCGGGACTCAATAAATTACGTAACTTTAGGTTTATCGTCCGTACCACGCATGCGACTTTGTATGTAGTCGGTATTTCAAGAAACTCTTTTGTTACAAGTTCGTTTCCAACACCTGTGAGTCTGGCGTTTATAAAGTGAATCGTTTCTGGTATTTTCGAATTGACTGCCGAGTTAAACATTCCCTGTGTGGTGTCGGAAAAGAATAACACCACTCCATTTGTTTTCCGTGGATGTCTTAGGAGGTGACTGAGGATAATTTTAAACAAAAAAAACCGACTTCAAATTAGCAATATTTTAAAAGTATTCTGTTTACTGAATGTAAAATCTTGACTTCATCAACAAATTACCGAAAACGCCGTACATCTCCATATAAAATTTGAAGAGTTCCTTCGATTTCTCCAAGATTCCATCATCAGATCCTGGTTTCGTGCCAATGGGACCAATTTCGAGTTATACCCTTTCGATTAAAAAAAATATATTTGAAAATCGGTCCACGGGTTTTCGAGATATTAGGTCGAATTGAGAACCTCCTCCTTTTTGAAGTCGGTTATAAATAGCTATAATAGATATGCTTTAGACGACAGGCTACCAACCTGTCACTATTATACCTGTTCCACCTGTTATCAAATCTAAATTATGCTAGAAGTGGCTGCGAAGCGTGAAATAGCCAAGATCATGGTTTTGTCTATGTCAAATTTCGTATGCTCTGCCTTACTCCGTTTGGGAACATAGGCGTGATTGTATGTATGTTTGTACGTATGTTAAACACATGTTCACGTATTGGATTTGAAAGAGTTCTCCTTACGTAACTGAACTTCAGTCCCCTTATTGGTGTTACCGGGTGTTTATTTACATCATTGCTCATTTAACCGTGCTGGTGCGCCTGTTAACAACAATTAATACGCGCCCATTACCTATCATTTCTTATCGAAATAGGAATCATCTCCAGTGACTCACAGCTCACATTTAACAACTTCTATTGCGGCAAACTTACCACTGCCGTCACGTAACTGGGCGGTTGGTCTTGCGCGGAATGACATAAGGTTTGTTTTGCTTTGTTGTTTATTTGCTCGTAGTGTCCGTTTGTAATGACACAAGAGTATTAGCATAATATGCCGTCCAATTATGATGCTGCAGCGTAAACCTACGCGTTTTATGCGTGTGCGAGGTCTTTAATCAAAAGCCCTCCCTTGGAGTTGTACTTCTTAAGTGGATATAACAAATAACCATAAGGCATAAGACAGAACGTAATGCCTTGATATGGAATCGCAACGTAAAAGACTATCACTAAACAAATCACTATCATCAACCAAGTAGACAATAACAAATTGATGATTCCATAACAATATTTTTTCACAATGTTGGTATAATTTTTGTGGTAGATAGCTGCTCACGTTCTTGAGCCGCTATCGAGCATTTTGACACTTGAGTCGACACGAGCATTTAGCCGAACGGCTTATCGTGACAAAGGTCAGTGAACCAGACAAAAGTGCAAACGTAATTGAAATTAACATTGACTCGTTTCGAGTTGAACAACACCCACCGTGCTGACGACCTGTTTAAAACGATTAGGAAGATTTACACAACCAATAGTGTTACATTTTTCGGAGAAGGTGGTGGACCTACTCATGTTGAAAAATAAACAGATAACTCACGTTGTGAAATCGAGTTTAGCTCGACATGTTTCGGGCTAATTCGTAGCCCTTCATCTAGGAGCCGCAGCGGCCGCTGCTGCCAAATGCGCACTGCCCACGACCGCTCTATTCGCGCGACTGACAGCACTGCTGTTTGCTGCTGACTGCTGTTTAGCAGCAGCGGCCGCTGCGGCTCCTAGATGAAGGGTTGCGAAAAGGCCCAAAACATGTCGAGCTAAAATCCATTTAAAAACGTGACTTATCCGTTTATTTTCAACATGGGCCTATTCCATTTATAAATTTCATCATATCATATGGTACGGACCAACAGTCTCTGATTAGGAAGGCGTGTCGCACACGTATCACCAGCCGCATCTCCCGATGTAAACGAACCCGAGTGAATAGAACGCCTTATGCGGTATAATGAGCGGGTTCAAAAATTACTAGGACCCGGTACCGGGAAGGCAGGCAATCGATAAATATCTAATTAGAAAGTAGAAAATCTAATTATTCACGGCTTGTGGCCAGTTTATAACGGTCTTATTAGCTCTAGGTACGGTCCGCAACAAAGTTACGCTTTTCTCTGTGAAAGCACGAATGGAAATAATCTCAAGCTTTTTAGGGCTCGTATCTATGTTAATACTTGCGTATAAAACTCACAACTATCAAAGTCGTAAATTTGAAGTATAAGTCATTACACATTACACCTTAATTACAAGTTTATTGCAACTAGAGCATCGTAAAGAAGAGTCGTAAAATTATTTCTAACATTGGGCAGAGATGGATTGGTGGGAAGATCTCGACGCGTTCAGGAGTCACTGGCCCAACATTTTTTTATAGGTATAAGCGTCGACCAGGAAGACGAAAGTCCTAAAGAGAGCCATTTACCAGCAATGCCGGCTAATTAACAGAAACTGTATGCGATAAATGGCCGCCACTGTCGAAAGTGGAATGTTTAAACGCTGTTCATACCACGTGTCAAAGTAACACGTGTCATTGACAGATCTGACAATCGTCGCCGTTCGACGTGCGCGAACGCATGCCTATCAAACCGAGCGACAAGGCGCGATTGTAAATAGGCCTCTTAAATGTCAACTTCCGTAGAGATTACAGTGTTATTGATTGTGTTCTGTGAATGCAAAGATGTTTTGGGTTTACTGGAATTGGAGTAGCTGTGGAGTTTTAATAGATAATTACTAACCAGATTTTTTTTAGAAAAAGACTTGTCAATGACTTCTAAGCAATTTGAGATTTTTTATAATTAGGAAAGCACACCAGCAAGGGCGTCACCATGATAAACAATTAGCAGTACCTAACGAGTAATGCCTTACGTGACAATAATTGTGCTGACTGTCGTACCATCCGCGTCGGAACATAACAGTGCACACAATCTTTTTCTTGAGATTGTTACATTAGATACTACATACAGAAGGAAGAAAATCATGTGCACGAAACTCAATAAACGCTCGTAATTTCAGGGATTTTTAACTTCAAAGCCCGGATAAGGCGGAGCATTGCATCGGACAAGTCAAGAGATTGATTCCCGATCGATATTTCTGTTGTCGTCGTTTCAATTTAAAATAAACCTTTCATTTCAGTCGCGGCGATCGTAATACTTTACGAGCCGCCACAAACTTTACGATGGCCCGACCATTATGTAGTAATTGGAAGGACATTACAAGATTGGCGTTCGAATGACAGATAAAGAATTAATGGCGTCTCCCGTGACTTTACAACGAACGCTGATGGAATAAGTCCGCATAATTTTGTCTAGAGTTTGAAAAGATTCTTGGAATAAACATTACAATAGACGATGTGGCTGTGTGGTAGAATTCTTCCAAGGTTAGGTCTAGCATTTGCCATTTAAAAACTTATTTACATAATTCCTCCAAGCCTGTGACAGAAAACAAAATCATGTAGCGGATTGTCCGAGCCTGTTGCATAGCATCTGTTTAGGAAAACTTACAGTGCTGGGTTGAACGATAAACCTCGATCATTCACGTCAGCCGGCGACTGGCAGGCTATAAATCCTCATTCGTCCCACGCCACCAATCAGCATAATCACACTTCGAGCAAAACACTAGTTTTAGCTAATACGAGAACAATGGAATCTTTAGAAAAAACTATGTTTCCTACCTACAGCTGAGTCACGGTCGAGTTTTTATTTTGGGCTCGACTGGAGTGAATGAATCTAATGTAAACAAGAAAAAAACTATATTTAGCGCGGTAGTGCCGCGCCCTTTTAACCATTGTCGATAAAGGATAACCTATCGACAACGACAGAATTGTAACGATGTTATCGAATCTTCAAAACATGAAATTGAAAAGCAACACCGATTATTCGTTTACATTTTAAGCTGTTTGTCAGAACAGAAGCTTCCCGTGTATGACAAGTTGTTGCAATTCAACGAGGAGTATCTTATGAATCACCTATAAAAAACAATGAGGAAACGGTCGGCGACTGGAATAGTAATGAAGCCTGCGTGTGCGATGCTCCACTGACACTGTAAGTACTTCTTGCCACTATGTAGGGGATATGTTATATTATCGAATACAGCTTAGCCTTGTACATCAGAATCATTTGGCTATCCGGAGGGGTCTGATGTTATTATTTATTGAAGCAAGCGGGAGAGTTGCGCAAGCAGTCTCGTCACTAAAATGATTAGCATGCAAAAAACGTAGGTATAGACACTGGTCAATACAAACAAAGTGACTATGAATCGAACACGAACTTTAAAAGCCGCTGATGTTCAGTACTTTTGATTACAAGATGATAATCCTTTTCAGACATTGCTACTTTGCTACGGTAAGCATCAAGGCTTTGAGGATAATTTAACAGGAAATAATCTTAAGAAGTAACGATTGTCGCAGTATTTAACTCTTGTTCAGCAAAAGTCAAGGCCGAGGCATGGGAAATGCTCAGTCAAGCCACTAACACTACCGCCCATTGAATCTTTCATCATTGTTCATTATGTTTTAAATCCATAAAGCGTACATCGATTCTGCTTGCATGACTTTGTGATAACGATCTCGTCTTGATTTTGTAATTATGTCGAAGATATAGAAGAAGATGTACATGGGTATTCCTCATTGGGTCTTATTGGATGCAGACGGCCAGCGTATTGTATGTTTTTTGTGAAATTTTGACAGCTATCACGATGAACGTCAAATTTCTTAAAATTTATGAATGTAAACCAATTGCCGCGAGCAAATCGCGTCACCAGTTAATTCTTAGTTAGCAATCGAATCCGTCGGTCGCGTGAGAAAGTGAGTGAAACTATTTTAGGAAATGGAAGTAACTAAGCAGACATTAATCCCAACTGACGCAGTCATGGGAAAATCAATACTGAGTGGCCGGAAGCCGTTATTTTAAGAGTTCCTCAAGCTTGAACACGCTCGATCTGTTTAGTCAATCAAGTTGTTGGCTAAGCTTTCGGTGGTTGTTAATGTGACTGATTTTCTGTTTCAGATTGTCTTCCAAAACTAATTCCAAGGCACCTTGGTACATGGAATCCAAACCTTCTTTCTGGGACTGGGAGGACACATACGTATGTGGGTGAAGCGAGAGAAGTATGCTAGAATAGAAGCGAATGGCGCTCTGTTGTCTCTGCCTACCCTGCAGGGAATAGGGCGTGATGTTTATGGTATGTTAGGTATGAGAAGGAGTCACGGTATAGTACATTGAGAAACTAGGGGAGGAAATGGAACATTATTAACGAGAGGCTGTTAGAAGCCCGACGCCGCAGGCGGAGGGCTTTTATGCCTCGAGTTTATAATGTCCTTTACTCCCCGTGTTACACACAATGTTTTTCATCACATTTGCGAGGAAACACTAAAAATTAAAGAAAATTCATGACATCACGTCACCGCGCCGCGCTATTCCTTTTGCGCTGTCACTGCTGTCAGTGCGTTTAGGTTTATTGTCACTTTTTTTAGTCATATACCACAGACAAGAACTATGTTTCGTACAGAATTCGAATGGTCAAACAGCCAGATTCTACCAAAAAGGTTCAAACAAATTTACGAAAAATGCAAATTAAAAACGCGTTGACATACATCCAAAGTATTAAATTAATATAGTTTCATAATGCATACATAAATTTTGCATTTAAAAATTGGCCCTAAAGTTTTAATAGCAGAATTTTTATTTTTACATTTGTAACCTCCTTAGTCTGAACTAAAATACCTATACTAACTTTTGCAATTTTTAAAACTAAACTTTACCTCCCATAGGATGTAATGATAACTCCCGCGGTTACAATTTAGGCCTTTGTGCTGAAGGATACGCGCCCGTAACACCACCATTGACGAGCAAGTGTGATGAAAAGATATGAGCTAACTCCAATAACCGCCAGGTTACTATTCTAATAATAATTTTATGAGTAGATTAAAGACACGATCATCGAATAACGTGCTTGTTTGTCGCAATCTATATCATCGAGCACAACACTAAATTAATCCTAATGAGTCAGCCATATAAAAAAGGAACCATTCCAAAAGTATGCTCGAATATGCCGCGACCTTCGACTGAGTCAAGTTCTAAATCACAATGATTAGTAATAGTTAATAGTTGCCAACGTAACGAAATACAGGGTTCACGGAACCATAGAGAATTGAACACGTTTTTCCAGTTCAGAGAACGAACAATTGAATCGTCTATTTTGAGGCATTACTGCCGAGCATTCCCAGAAGAGTAATGAACATTGCAATGGTATTTTTAATGTAGAGCTTATTTCAAGATCTTCTATGGACAATCATCTTATTTTTAGTCAAATAGTTCGATATTAATAAGAATTACTTTGGTGTGGATATGACTTTATAATTTTATTTCAGTAGAGATGCAAAGAAGATTTATGGGGTAGGCAGAGTACGTGAAGCGGTACATAGTCATAACTTTGACTATTTCACGTATTTGACCGGTTCGCGGCCACGTCACAGGAATTAATTTTTTTAACGTATAATTTTAGAACATACCAATGTCATATTATAGGAGCATTAAGATTCTCGGTAGGTTCATCCTAAGTATCAATTAACGCGTCGTCGTATGAACAATCGACGAATTAATCAGACTCGTTGTACGCGTAATTAACATTTCGACATTGCGTGCCGTCTGCCGCCTTAAGCAAGACTTGGTGAATATTCCAAGTAACTTTTATCTACCCGCTCTAGCGTGCGTGCGGCTCAATCGTGATCGCCGAAACGCAATGTCAAGTGTTAGTTGAGAATTTGAAAAATGCTGATAGTTATAAAAGAAAAATAAATTGTCGTTCGATTTGTATGAGACTCGCTTCTTCAAGTCTAGCATGAAAAAGCATTTACTAGGCACGCAAGCTCCATCTCACGCAAGTAGCTTTCAATCAAGCGTGGCAAACGTCACGGAACTAAAAAAAACGAGCATCGTCTCAGACACCCAGCAACAAATAACCTAAACAAATGACGTTCGATTCCGAGAGACAACGCATCGCGAGTCCGGCCAATGCATAACGAGACCAAACAGGTCCCAGTACAGTCCCGCATACCAGACCAGGATCGCATGACACCGCGGGTGGGCGTCGTGAGTCGCGCATAAAGCTCGCCGTGACTGCGACCGCCCGGTTCAGAGGTGACATTCGCATTGTCCTGCTGCATTCGACTCTTGCGAACGATGCCTGCAGTGTTAGACACGGTCATGCACGAGCATTGCGAATAAAAGAAAAACAAACTTTCGCTGCTACTCTCACGTAATACATAAAAAGATACAGATCAAGAACGGGGTTCCATTGTACAAAACATCCGCCAGCTACACACAAAGGTGCCAATTACAGGAAACGTCCAATGCGCAACGGAATGAACATTAAAAGCCTTATAATATGAAGGCCTTTGGGAGGTTCCAGCGTACTGCAGCATAAACACGCATGAAGGTTATTAATCACGGCCGTGGGCCGGCAGACAACAAAAGGCATTTCGGAGGACGTCCGTCCGCGTGACCTCACGCTGCGCCACTGAGGGTGCCCCAATGTATGCAAATTAGGAGCTCTGTTGATTAATTGGAAAACACAATGGGCACGCGAAAAAGAATGGCTGGTTTTGACAGGTGACCTACATAAAGGACAGCTCGAAAGCCTTCCGTGGCAAAACGCTGAATATGGATAGACAGCTGCAAAACAGCTTGACCGGATGATAAAATCGTGTTGGAGCGACGCAAAATTGCTTAAGTAGATGATAACATCTTGCGGACAGGAATAAAATTACATCCTCATAATAATCAGATAAGTGTTGGCAAAATTCGTCCGAGATTGGGAGTGATAG
This sequence comes from Adoxophyes honmai, assembly GCA_005406045.1. Lineage (NCBI taxonomy): Eukaryota > Metazoa > Arthropoda > Insecta > Lepidoptera > Tortricidae > Adoxophyes > Adoxophyes honmai. The sequence goes on along the minus strand of BHDV01022799.1, from coordinate 64,992 downwards.
CTCAAAAACAAAAGATTTATTGGTCGCACATATAAATGAGATCTAGAAACCCAGGACACGAGAGATGTGGGCCCAGGATTGCAAGCCTGCACGCGCGGGCGATGCTATCTGACTCACGGCGAGCGACACCCCTCCGGCGAGCCGTGTTGACACTTCACAGCTGCGAGCACCGTTTGAGCCCGACAGATTTATGTTCCCATTGCGTTACAACTTAAAACAAAACCATTATCATAGCTTAACAAGGGCAGACGCAGTTCACGTTCCCACATTAATTTATTTTATAATATTAATGGTATCTCAATTGCCCCAGCTTTCACAGGGCATTATTCTAAATCTAATCTTGAATAGAAAACTATATTAAAATTCTAATCTAGATTAACGTGGAATGTAAATGAAGTCAATTTAGATGCGATCCTAGCAAAACGAGTGTTGGAACAAATTGGAATAGATGCGAAGGACGAAAACAATAATGGTAAATAAGAGAACAATGTTCATAAAAGTGATTAACGATTGTGACCGATTTACATGGATATCCCGAGTTGAATAAAGTTGTTTACTTCCTATTTCTCCCACAGATATGATGAATGGGAACCGCATAATTTTATGTTCGGAGCATAATAATACAGTCACAATGGAAGTCTATCTGGCAGTTAACTCTGCTTACGAATTACGTTGTTCATGATAATACGTACGAATCATCACAAATGGCAGTAGATGAGTTGTAGGTTCAACATAATGATCGTTTCGTATCTCTGAATCTTGCTAGCCAACAAAATTAGTCCGAAAATCCGTCTTACTATAGAAAAAATCTCATGACTAAGTACTTTTTTTGTAATACAATTAGTTTGATTTGCCAACAAGCCGGCGCCATGGCATGGTTTGTCTGGTTGGTTGATTTCGCACCGGACTTGTGGCCATTGGGCTTGAAGGCCCTAACACACATAATTACACAGTGTAAAAAGAAATTACTGAATTATTGAGGTAACATTTAGTTCACATCCTTCATAACATCACACCGTGGAGAACACCTTTCTAGAACTTCAAAAGGTTGGTTATAAACTAAGCCAAGGTGGATGTGGGCATAAATAACGAGAAGATGACTTGACCTTGCTCAAAGCAATACGATTAGACAGAGGAGGTGTAACTAAAACTAAAGATGGTATAAATAAAGCGTTGATTCGAGGATTAATAGAAAGATCACACAGCGCAGTGCCGGCGCCGGAAGCGCGGAGCATATGTCTCGTAAGTTCGATGTCCGCGCCTGCGCTGTAATGGCTCGATTGTTTGACTCTGCTACAGGCAGGATGACATCACGAAACAACTACAACAAGCATCAAATTCGAAAAACTCTTCAGATGACGCCCAGCGTGAAAATGTTTTCACGAACGTTTTTAATTCGTAACAAAAAAGCATATCATTTAAACTCTGTCACAACACAACTTCGCTTTGATGAGAGCCTATTAAGTGGTGTCAAATTAATGATATTTGACCTTATGAGGCGCTCAATTAAATTACTAATGTAGGTCTATGGTTCATTCAATTGAAAAAGCGAACTAAACAGATGTTTGCCTTTGTGCTCCGAGTGTCTTCTATGTATAAAGTCAAGTTAAGGCAATCATCGTAAGGATCGTAGTATGTAAAGTAAATATTAAGGCAAGCGTGGGAATGTTTAGGGTTAATGAAATACTGTGTCAATAAAAAAGACATTTTGGATAAAGCCAACAAAGCAACGACAACACTACTCAAAACTAAAATAAGCGAAGACTCATAAACACGACCGGTTGAGTATTTCCAAGCTAATAAACCAACACAAATACCTTCGCAACTATCTAAAGGAGCAGGAAACGTCCAAAAGAGATTCGCACACAGTTGGTGCGACGTGGGTGGCTCTGGCTCACAAGTGGGACCAAGATTTTTGGTGATCTCCAGGACTAGATCTCGTTCGTATGCGGTAATGTCAACAATGTGGGAGCGGGTTCGTCGTCCGCGTCGAGTATGGACATAATGGTGCGATTGTCGGCTGGGGCTCCGTTAGACGCCCACAGCGAGTCGCCGGGGTATTCGTCCGATCGTCCGTTCGGGTCCAATACATCACAGACTATTAGTCTGAATTAATGACCAGGTAGGGAGAAAGCATGGCGTCACATGGTATCAAGGGCGAAGAAATTTACAGGTTTAAAACTAGGAGATTATTATTAAGTAAGGGGTGCAATATGATAATTAACCGATTCATTCTCAGTTAATAATCGTAATTGCAAGAATTTCAACAGACCATGAAGGTGTGACTTCTATCTCAACCGTAAAAAACAACAGACGACGTGCTTTAAAAATATCACGCTTACTCAATTTTGTCGCAAGGCATAGCATGGCTTACCACTTCTTGACAACTAAGATTGTGGTGTTGTTGTCCGCAGTTGGGTTGGAAAACTTGACGTGTCGCATATCTTTAAGCCTCATTTACATTATTTTCCTTAATAACGCTTTCATGAAAATTACGGGTAAGCTTTTTATATTCATATGCCAGTTACCTAAAACTTTTTAGGTGCTTCTGAGTGACACGCATACTAATTCTCGTGTCCGTAGTCACCCCGCTAAAACATGTTTGTACATTTTAATGATGTTAGGTAAATCTCAACTATTTATTTGAGTAGTCAAACTGTTCACTGATCAAAAGACCGCCAAGTCTAAATAAATATTTATGGTTTCTATTAGAAAAATTCAAGATTCTTAGTTTCGTCAGAATACGCAACGGCATCACGTAACCTTTCTCCGTAGCCGGTTAAACGAAAGGTTAAAAAAATATTGATCGCACCAGAACCAGGTTAGTCGGTTAATTCCTAATGCTGACGCGGACCATTTTTGTCTAGGAGTATCGGCGTGATGTATTACCTGAAACAATAAATAATGAAATCAGCATGACAGTCGTTAGATTTAGATACCGTGTGTCAGGTTTAGAATAACACATCTCATTTTCTTCAACGGATGTCGTAAGAGGCGACTAAGGAAAATAGGATAAGGTTTATTTTACGGCGACAGGCTAGAAACCTGTTATTATTATACCTCTTTTATCTAACTTGGAACCTAATAATAAGGCTAAAGCGCTTACGATGCGTTAAATAGTCATGGTTTTGTCTATGTTACATTTCACTTGCTCTGCCTAACCCATTTGGGAATATAGGCATTACGCAAAAATTAGGTCTGACCAGTTTAAAACAGTTAGTGCTCATTTCAGAGGTTTTAACGTTTTAACAGGACACTAATTCAAAATTAGGCCGAGCAGCAATTAAGCTTCGTGAAACATAAACCTTACAGTTAATTAGGTTAACAAGTATGTGCCCTGGAAGTTCTAGACAGTAGTTTGCTAAACATCCTGACATCCGAATTGACGATCATGATCCATTTGTTTCTGGAGATCTTGCGTTGACGAGAAACAATTTGTTTTACGTGTAGGTAATGTTAACAATGAAATATATTCCACTCAAGAAACCAATTTATTTAACAATATCAATATGGGGATATGCGTCCGTCTTGGAAGTAGAGGGGGCCCGGACTGCCCGTAGTGGTCCGCGTCGCCTGCGCCCGCGGCCCGGCGTGACGTCACAGGGTAGCCACGTCACCACACCGCCCTCGTTGATAACAGTAACGACAATGATCATCACATCAGACTCTATATTAATTCTCAAATTAAATTTCAAATCCTTGCTTCTTAAAATAACGGTTTCTTCATATTTATTAGTATACGTCAATGATCGTAACCCGAGGAATTTATACTTGCGGATGTTTTCGAGTAATACGAATAGAACAATACGGGAAATCATCCAAAGGTGAGCCATTGTTGTGAAATAGTGTATTGTAAACAGATTTGTAAAACGTGATTAATCAACGTCTTACTAAACAATAACCTAGGCATTTCCTAAACACAAACAAACGTGCGCGTACCCTCAACATGCGATGAGGTAAACACCAATAGGTATTATAACAATCGTGGTAAATCCAATTTCAGTGGGACGAGATAGCGCGAACAACAGGAAAACTCTGAACAAACCTTTTCCGGACGATGCTTTATGTGCTCTTATTCAAACTTCAGAAACTTTAATTGGAATAGGAGTTCCAAGTGCTCTCAGTCTACGTAAATAGACTTTAAATCGCTAAGTAATTAGCAAAGGAAATTTTAAAAGCACCAGAATTACGAAACACAGAATTCTGCGATTCCATGAAAATAATACAGACGTATAAAACCTGCAGAAATAACAGCCAAATTACTGAAACAAAGAACGAAAATATCAAAGGAACAATACAGTACTGAAGTCTTTTCAAGCGGAGAAAAGAAGCGTATTAAATTTTTGAAGAGCACTTACGTAAGCAATTAAATGGGACCGCGTTCCCATGGGCGCAAGTAAGTATCCATTTAAAGAGCCATGGACCACCCAAGTTTCCTAAATATCACGTAGCGATGTCTGAAACAATTGATTCGTCAAGTCCAACGCAACGGTGTGTCGGACGATACCTGAGGATTAAGTAATGAGCGGAAACATTTCGTTGGATACTTCCATTATTTTAGCATTTTAGTGGTTAGTTATCGCTATTACTTCAACAACAATGGTTTAATTAAATATTTGCAAGATGGATCCGTCCCCATTGATTAATTTTAAATTTTCGAAGCATTTCGATGATCTCAGACAATTTTACAACTAATTTCCGTCACTTGTCTCCAGGTAATAATAGAGTGGTGATTCTGATGAATCTCGACTTTCAAAGGTCCTACGGTAGGCCGACAGAGCGCAGTTCCCGCCATTCGCTTTATATTTACACCGGCCACGGTAAAGGCAACCCTCGCGAGGTTAACGTCCTGTGAAGTGGGCACGGCAGCTGAAACCGTGCTTTCAGTGTGACAGGCAGGACTTAGCTCTATAGTGTAAAACTACCGGAGGGTTTGTTTTAAAAATGTAGTCTTTTCATAGAAGGGTGGTTCTTTAATGGTTTATTCAGCTGAGAACAGGCATTTAAATAAGTCTCCAAATTGTGCTGAATAAGTTACAGTTTACAGAGCATCATTGTTCATCTCTTGCCTTGTATGGAAGTGTCTATCCAGTAACGAGATGTATCAGTTTAGTGTATCACCCATATCTTTAAGACACGTAAATATCTCTCTTAAGTTTAGCATATTTAACGCATGGACTGAAACGCTTATTCACGACACAACAAAGAATCGAATGAAAAGCTAGACACTATAAAAGTATAAACAACTAGAATGTCAGTCACTAGTACCGAGAAGTTTATGGTTACCGAGGGGACTAAACAAACCCTCATTACGCATAACAAGCAGTTTAGTAAGCAAAAGTTTCCGCATCATTAATTGGGTTTAGTATCATGCGGAACGATGGCCGGCTCCGTTTCCATGACAATCTCCACACATATCAAATGTTTGACGACTGCGGTTGGGTTATCATTTTCATCTTCTGCTATTCATCTTTGTTTACTGTCTACGAGTTCATATTTATTTAGAAAGCTTTCGAAAGAATCTCGGTTTCTGTGTAGCGTTTTGTTTAATTCAATTTTACTGTGAGTGCTAAAAGTCTACGGGCATTATCTCAATACGAAACAATAAAGGCATACCAAATATTGCTCTGTCATTTGTAAATTACAAAAAATATCGGCTTGCTACGCTCGCGTTAACTGCCGATAAAAACAACGCGCCATATAGCGCTGATTAATCGAAATTGACCCGTTCTACATATAAAGCTAAATAAAAACCAGATAATAACGACGTTTGCCGAAACTGGGTCACCCTCAAATGGCAGGACAAGTTTATCGCAAAGCCTTCATTAAATGAATATCGGCAGACAAGAATTATATTTACTCATTCGCTAGAAGCGTTTTGCCGCGTTTGTTTACTTCGAACTGTTCAATGGGGTCGTAAAAGGAAATGAGGACTTTGGAATAACAACGGCCCATCTAAGATATTGGAGAATGCATACGTACACTCACTTTATTATAGTTTGCCGAATAGAGCCAAGTTTGAAAGGCTTTCGTTCCCAAGACTATTTGCTAACTGCCTTTCCGCCGTCAACTGCTATTCAATCCACACAAACTTTGTCATTCAACTCTTTGTTTTGGAAGACACTTTACAGTTAAACAGTTATCTGTCTCATAGAAACCCACAAAGCGTCCATCCCAACAAAGTTTGTAATTGATCGTATCTTACTTCCTTCGACAGATCGTGCGAAGTCGCCGTCTAGAATTTTTTTTTCTATCGTGTCCTTGCTTCGTCTTGACTACAGCCTTGTCACTTGAGAGCCGCGACGTGCTCAAGTTAACGCGTTGCGGCGTAATGATATACAAAGCTGTTTCTTTGATGGTATCTCTGTTGCAAGAATATTAAAATTCAAATTGCGTTAGCTCCATCAAAAGAGAATTATCTGCCTTAACCGTTCTGTTAATCCGTTCTATCTATCCGTTATCCTAGGGTTCAACGGATTATGATTTCTCTTAAACATTCGCCCTACATTTCAAAGAACATAATACTAACAAGAATACTAGCCACAAATCGTCTTCCACACCTGTATATCTACATAGCAAACTATGCAATTGTAATGACATCCGTTTTTAAATATGGCGCCGAGAAATACTCTCAATATAAATATCGTCCACGGGCACTGATTTCAATAAACGCATACGTTGCCCGAATGGGAATGCCGCATAGTGCAGTCGCATCACGACCGACCACTTCCTTCCAGTCTTCTGGGAACTGGCACCGCCCCGGCGAAATTATTAGAAACTCTTTGTTTGTGACCCGGGACAGATGGCCGTCCCATGTGTAAAAGGCAATGCGGGTTGTAAACTCTCGCTGTGCGAGGGACATATGAGGTGCTGTTTCAGAATAGGAAGTATTGTCTTGAGCTGATGTTTGTATTGTTACTAAAAAAAGAGTACACCGAATCCATTAATTCCCGATTTCAGTCCTCATTAACAAATAGGTACTGTTGCGTTATCCGTCACTATCGTTAATTAAAACTTGCACATTTAATAAAATGGAACCCACACATTAATTAATTAAATTCAATGAAATATATTTACATGAATAACATAATGAACCAATAAGAACGTTTAATAAAATTAACATATCCAGTTCAACTAGCGATTGCAATAAGCAAATAACGACGTGTCACCTGTTCGTATTATTTCATTACTCAATATATTTACAACGTGTAAACAGATAAAGATAAGCTATCTCCGAAGCTCCGGAGAGTCGGAATACTATAAAATGAGTATTAATTCGACGCGACGTAGAGTGTTATCCGATGTTTACGATCGTATACTTTTCCCTCATTTCATGGAATTTTAGTCACGGTTCGGCTCAAAAAACTTCGATTACAACGCAGTTTTTTTGTAATCTGTTATTGTTCTACTGATATGTGTAATGTGAAGTTATACATAATGATATTTAAACATGTATTTCTTTCTCAGAAACTGGATTCTAAACACCAGTCTTTAGACAGAAAGCTAAAAAGTAAAGTACACAGTACAAACACCTTAAGTTGAACTGGAAGCGCCATCTTATCTGTCGATTTATCGATGATTTCCTCTTACGATTCGCGCTAAATCGCCAGTAATATAATTTTAATACAAAGGGACGTTCCAATTGCATTGCAGTTTCGATATTATCAATTCCCTTCTTTGTTGCAGTTAGCACTGAACGAGCGATTTCGAGATATCGGGCGTTGTTCAATGCCGCAGCAAAGGGACTAGGGACAACGTTCGTTTGGCAACAACTGACTCAGAACTGTTTGTCGCACACAAATAGTTATCAAACACACACATAAATACACTCGATGAGAATAAACATTTGAGTCAACGCTTTAAATAACCTAATGAGCAAGGCTGGGTTAAGAACAAAATAAGTTGAGGTTAGAGTTAGGCACTTGATGAGTTTTTATCGTGTTTAATGTGCTTAGAAGGAAAACCAAATATTGTTGATTGTTTTTAGGTAGAAAAAATTGAGGCAACGGGTTTCCCGAAATGATAACATCAGCAATGAGGGCAATGGGGTATTTGTCCTGAAACTTCATTTAATTTTGAATGATAAAATTTATAGAATAACCTCGAAAAGCATTGGTTCCAATATTCAAAGTTGAAACGAACAACTTGCTTATGTTACTTAAGTTTCATGGTAAATAAAATCTTTACAAACGTTACTTGCATACAGCTTGGGTGGTTCAATGCCTCCATGCCATATCATAAGTCACAGTGGTCATGCACCTTCGTAAATGAGTACAACAAGAAATCCAACCGTTAGCTTATTGCTCTAAGACAATACCTGACATCATGTATTGAGCAAGCACAAACACTCATATAATTCTGTCGTTTTATACAAACTTCATCCTTGTAAACAATATAGCGTCAGGGGCCTTGCTTTATGTAGAAAAAATACTACAGATATCAAACGCATACATACACATACATCGCGCCTAATCGACCAAATGGGGTAGGCAGATCACACGCCACTTCACAGACAAAGCCATAACCATTTCAAGTTTCGTAGGTCAGAATTTGAGGTTTTCAGTTACTTAACTAGCCTGCCGCCTAAATATACCTAAAGTTCCAAACGCACGGACAGCTGAAGCAGCGCGGCGTGGTGGCTTGATCATAAGTAACGCATCGCCGTTTTCACGGCTAGTGCTTTCGGCGCCCTCTTTCGTACAATTTCGAATATTACAACAGATGTCGTCACGCCACCGTGTCACAGCGCCCCGCTTCCGCTGTCAGTGCGGTTGGTGCTTTAAACCTTCCTAAGTCGCATCTTAAGACACCCATGGTAAACATTGGAACAACACAACGGAAGATATAACAAACCTTTCGGCCACAAATATGCTAAAACTAAAGAGCATTCAACAAAGATTTACTTTCAACCGTTAACTCGCCCACCTATACGTGGAGGAAGTAAACTATTAAGAACAAAGATGTGGGCGTAAATCGCTACTATCGAACTAACCCGATGAATCGATTGGCCGACTCGTAAACACTCGATACTTTCTGTGAACTCTTAAAATGCGTAATGCATGGGCAATAGAGCTCGTACGTGCGTCACGTCGTGATGAATTTCGATTCAATTGACCGTGACTCGATATAAATCGGTTTCAGTCGAATGTCATCGGTTTCGTAATTTGTCAATGCATTCATTGTTCGGTGGAATGATATTAATAGAGGAAATATTTCAATCGTTTTGCACACCGGGAAAATAATGTCTTGAATAAAATGTAATTGTTAAATTATGAACTAACTCGCAAAACATCCGGTTCAAACTCATTATAAGAATCCGTAAAATAATAGGGAAAAGAAAAAAGCTATAGAAAACGGCAAGGAATTCTACATTGAGAATAGAAATGAAAAGTTTAATTAAGAATATACCAACGTAATTTTCGTCACCAGGACGAGGGAAAGATAAATAAAACAGAATTAGATTAGAAAGTAAATCGTGCAATTTTGTATTTCTACGACACTTTTAAACATAAACCTACCAATAGACTCATTAATAGTGAAATAAAACGGATACTCTCACATTATTTCATCGAGATTAGTTCTACATGTTTCGGGCTTCGTGACTCATCATCGAGAGTAACTAAATCTGGTAAAATAATGCGAACACAGTAAATATACAATCTATGCGTCAATCAAGGAACATCACGCGAGCAAACAGGGGTAACCTATTTTAACAGGCTGCGACATGGGCGCAACCCGCTGTATAAGGCTGGGCTGGATAGGACCATGTCATTGTGAGCTGCGACCTACGGCAACGGCATCCTGCTTAGCCGCGAATCGGAGCAATGCGATCAGAAGTGGGAGCATTGCTGCATTTGCAATGTGGCAAAATTAAATGTGTGAACGTGGCAGTCAAAAGTTATTTCTGAGGTTTTTTATCGCAAAACTTAATTGTTATCATTAAATATTTTAAGCAAATAAAGTACCTATACTAAAGACCTTTAGGTATTTAAAAGATGGTAAACTATCTTGACGTGTCTTTTTATTTAAACATACACTTTATAAATCAAAATCTTTACATTTTACAATTAGGTATGAAAAAATCATTTACTTTCATAATTGAATTGTATATTGTAACGATTTTAATTTTTAGACTGTGTATTTCAATAAAAAGACATGTCAAGATCGTTTACCATCTTTTAAGTACCTAAAGGTCTCTAGCATAGACGTTTTAGCGGGATTAATGCTAATACCTAAAATCTAATAAAACGCTAGAAGTGGTTGCGAAACGGGAGATAGTCATAGTTTTGATTATGTAGCTTTTCTGTACTCTGCCTACCCCAATTGGTAATACAGGCGTGATGGAGATACGATATCAAAAATACCATCACGATTATTAACTCTGAATATGAAATTGATATCGGTATATTATGGATAGTGGTGTTGCAATCTATTAACCGAAACTTGAATGCAAATGTAACAAGTTACCTACGCGAGTTATTAAGTCCCGTTTTTAATAAATCAGACGCCATTAACGACCGTTAAATTAAACTAAAAAATGCGGCAACCATTTGTTGTTAAACATCATAAGACGACGCAAGAATTCGAAGCATTACAACTATGGCATAACTCTCGTAATCGTAACCCAGACTATATTTATATACGCTCTGTATACTCTCAAATTCGCCATCGGATCCACTCTCGCGCATCATAATTGCCGGTTGCACTCGCGTGCCACACTATAATGACATCAAAATTCTGCCGTAACTAATTCTGGTTGGCAAACACCCATTCAGAGCACCATATGTCATCACCGAGTGATCTATCGTCACGGCACTTCTATTGTACTATGAAATAGTTATTTTGCAATAGACTTAAACAGGGTTGGGTAATGGTTTCGCGAAAATCTGTCGCTATACTCATTAGAATTCGGGGGGAGTCTGGCGAAGGTGGGTTACTAATGGTCGGCGGCATTTCTTAATCCATTGCACTTTTGAATAGTTTTGTTTAGTAAATGATACCATAGTTGTAGCAATTTAAGTATTGAAAGTAATATCAATTTTTTAACTGTTATCACAAATTGAGAATATTATTTAATCGATGTTTCTTTGGTGAACGTGCTACTAGTACTAGTAGAGCTAAGTTAATGACCATGATTATTATGAAACAATCATTCTGTTATAATTTTCAGCGCTAATTTTTATACATTTCGTGACAATGAGCAGACAATTTGCATGCAAAAGCAAGACAGTTCCAAATTTAGAAATTCCTCAAAAATACTGAATGGTATAAAATTACATTTGGACAAAATTAATCACTGTTGCCGTTTTTATGTTGTGTACTTCCGTGACAAAACTAATTATGAACCAACTCTCTATGTTTCTCACAGCAAAACACACGTGAAATGGCTTCATTGCATTACACTTGAAACTACTGCGGATTTAAACTGAGCAATCAGAGTTCATTAGTCGAAAGTTTGAAAGCAGTGAACGTTAAAGACGTTTTAACGATCCGTTGTGAGCTGTCTCTATCACACATCTGTTACAAATCAAGGGAAAATCCAATCAAAAAGAGAAAAAAGATGTCCACACAATTTGTTAGGGGACGACGGCGCAGACTGGTTTTCAATTTAGTTGAGTACGTATAAGAGCGACTGGGTATCGCACAAGTACATCGTACGATACATTAATTCAGCTATTCGTTCGTAGGATACAGAGCTTCTCATGTCCAAGAGTGTATAGTTTAGTATAGTCCTGTTGACGATGCGAAGCCGCCATGACCGCAAATGTTTACAACTAGCGGTTTGATCTTTGTCTTGCATTGTAAGGGAAGTCACCGCATCATAAATGTCATTTTAAAATTTACTTGGCAGCTCAGTTCGTCAGCAAACGTTTAGTGCTAGTGCAGACAACCTCACGTGCTTACATGTCAGGCACACATCAATCGGTTTCTTGCTACACTGGACGCGGAGTTTTGGGCTAGGAAAAATAACGTCATCACGCCTGTATTCCCATATTGGGTAGGCATAGCACATGAAACGTTACATAGACAAAACTTGACTATCCACATTTCGTAGCAAAATTATGCATACTTTATAAGTTAGATAAAAGAGGCATAATAGGTTGCTGGTATGTCGCCTTAAACACACCTTAACGAAGAAATTAAGAGGTGCTATCCTAAACCCAACACCACAAGGGGGACTTTGACTAGGAGTCCATGAGTATTCAGGTGGTCGGAGAGTTCATGTCAAAATATGTCAACAAACTCATAAATAAGCAAATTTATGACAACGGGGAGAGTGCGAGTTACCATTTACACTCATGCACGCTTTGTGGTCGGCGCCAACCTCAATTACGTAAAAGATATTTCCAATGAACTTCAAAAAAACCTTGCAACTTCAGCAATGACGATGAGGACCTAGGGTTTACGTCAAAGCGGAGTTGGCAGAGCTTTCCGCAAATGAGTCTCAGTCTGGCGTCAGCAGCTGACTGGGCCAGTGACGCCACTCGGCGCATGTGGTGGCCAGCCCGCGACCTTTTCGTTTTGTTTCCTGCCTTTCATATGCAGACCGACTGTCGTATGTTATGCACTTACTAAAGCATTTGCACAGGCTTATAAAAGGCTCGTTGTTAAGTTCTCGTATCAGTAGGTGTGTGACGTTGGAACCAAATGAGAATAAAATTGTCTTGGATTCCGCTTTTTTTCATATGAAAAATTAATTTACTCTCAAGTAAAGAATGACTTGAAATGCGGCCTTAGTCATTCTAGAATACCTGGTTGCCAATGTCCAGAACTAATAGAGCAAAAGTAAGTACCGACACAGAGTTGGAAGTACGAAGCCTCACGATGACATTTCTAAGATGTCATACACACTTAGGGTTCTTCCGTTTATTCAAATAAAACTCCTACTTTCTGAAAAGGCAAGTCGATTGGCATTTGCGAATGAATTGACACAAATGTGCATTTAGCCATAAAAAGTCACAAAATGTGCTTTTATGCGATATTATGCCTTCCCCTTGTAACATGAGTAAGCGGTGACTTCGCATTTCCTTTTAAATGCCCCGAGGGGTGTTCCATAGGTTATCTTGAAGATCATAGACAACCATTAACCACAATAAATATTTACGCGATAGTATAATCGTTTTCTTTTCGCTTTCGTACAGTTACCAATCTCAGTTATGACGTTAATCTTGTTTTTTGTCCGCGTTGAAATTACTACTTTCGAGTCCAATCGCGTTATGAACAAAATGAAAAAAGCGTTCGTTTTCTCCGTTTCACGGTCCACAAATGACAGCAAACACCCATGCAATGAGAAACTGTAACTGCTGAATGGAAGTTATAGGCTTATTATAGTAAAATCCTATCTAGATACGCATCGGGGAGCTAATGCGCGACATTAGGCACACTAGTATCGTGGAAACTGCTTGGAATCGTCACTCGTGCATGTAATATTGGTTTAGCGACATTGTTTTGCTGGCTGACGCGGGTCGTGGAGCAAGGCTTTGCAATCAATAACTGCGTTTTGATGTAACTAATGGGTTTACAATTAACCACAGACTCGTCGCCTCGTCTGAAGAGAACTAATATAACGGTTTTATAGTTTTGCCCTACTTTAGATAGAAATGACACAAACAAAAATTTTCATTTGTCTTCTTTTATTTCCCTTTCTTTTGTTTGGCAATTATTGGTAAAACTGTCTTAGTGTCTAACTATCATATCTAACGACTCCGTCTGCGTGGAATTTGCATATTGCTATCTCTGTCTTACCAATGAGTTCACACCCCTGTATAATTAGCGACCGTATCTATGACTCAACTCAAATTGGCCTTTTTAATTTCCAAACTAAGTAAACGTTATGTCCTTTTTCACGACTCAAACCATCTCCATACTCAATTTCGTCGCGATTGGTTCAGCGATTGAAACATGAAAAGGGAACAGACAGGAGTGACTTCCGCATTATTTTTTACAGCAGGAGTTATTAACCAGGAAGGCACTGCTCCTAAGAGGGGCGTAGAGAAATGTTAAGGGGGGCGGAAAGCATTTGTAATTTCTTCTTTTATAATATGGCACATGAGATGAAATCCATTTGTTGTCGATGTGATACAGTTACCAGAAGAAGTTCAGGAAGAATTTCTAGACATGAAGCCTGATTCGTCCATTGAAAAAATAAAGGGAGCGGAAGGAGGCATGAAAAAATATTAATAGTTTGAGGAGCAATGTTGGGATACCCTGCCTTACAGACTGTAGAGCACTTTGATAGGGTAAGTATGTTTGATAGAATCATAACAGCCTGATATGTGGCCAGGCGACCTTCGCTCGGCCTAGGTCGTCACGCTCGTGTGCGTCGACAGGTACGACTCATAACTGTGACACTGCCATTCATACACCAGATTAATGTGAATTTTCCTTGTATCAATGCATCAGAATTTTGTATTCGTTGCTTTGGGGAAACATGTGACATGCTGACAATTACGATTGTGGTTGCAGCGTCATATTTAATGATATTACAGAGCGTCATGGACTAGATTATGACAACAAAATGTAACTTATAGGTACATTACAAAACTTGCTCACTTAGGCCCGGTGAAAACGAGCCATCGAGGGCGATTTAACACACTTTTTCATATACTTTGTACGTGTGCATTGATAATGTAGCTATGTATGTATGACAGATCAGTTTGGCTTTACACATTTCTCGCAGCAACCCAGCGTAGGACCACTTTTGTTTTTTTTTTTAATAATCCCAAAAGCTCTCATAAAAACCTTTTCTACGCTCAACCCAAACAACCTAGATTCAAGGGACTAGCTAACCGCATTAGCTCGGTAGTGTACTGCCTCTGTAACGCTCCAGTCTGTTAGAGCTGCCTCATTAGACCGTGTCGACACCCCGTCACTCAGCTAAGCACGTAGGGCTAGGGAATTCCCTATTCCAGCGAGTTACTCAACCTACTCAAGGTAGGGTCTCACTGTTGCAACTAGTCCATAACCAGAGAATTACGATACTTAGTTAAAAAAAATACCAAAAACATCCATTCCGATATTTTTTATACCCTTCGGGAGGTCGATACTTATATTTTTTTAATTGCGTGGAGAGTGCATATTTTATTAAAAAAAGTAATGTACAACTTTTTATGAAATGGACTTAATTCTATTTTGTACCGGGATATTTAAAATTACTGTCATATATGTCGTAATATAGTACATACTAATAGCTATGTGAGTAACGTAATGTAAGTCAGAGTCAGAAGTAATAAAATAACTATTAAATTAATGAAATCTTTATTGCCTATCTATTTCCTTTGAATAGACATACAAGGTGAAGCGGTCATGTTTGCGTATTACGTATAAATGTGAGTCATTTGATATGTTTTCATTCAACATCATCACGATCTCACGACCTGTAATCAAAGCGGACGCATTATTAACCTTGTCGAGAGTGACTTGTAGTTTAAACTTAAATTATTATCATCATTTTGAGTGCGTTAAGCCCTGCGCAGACAACAGACTATCCGCTACGGACTTTTTAGTCTGTGAAATTAGAACCTATGGAATTATATGCAGTAGCGCACACGACGTGCAAAAAGTCCGGCGCACAACGCATACAATCCTAGTAGACTTTTTGTGCGCCGCAGACTCGATCGCACAAAAAGTCTGTTGTCTGCGCTGCCCCTTAGGGCAAGGCAAGTAAGATGCCCTCGAAAAACGTATTTAGATTTCGGCTTAGCAAGGCAAGGCGGGTGTCGAGTCACGCGCGAGATAGACTATATACATGTCACTGTCTAACTAGAGACGTCAGAAAATGACATTTAGCTTATCGCGCGCGTGAGGCGACTCGCGCTTGTGCCGTGCTAAGACCTTGTCCAGAAGGAGCAAATTAGGCTACGTTACACTACATGCGATGCTTGTGGATGCGAAGTAGGTATTGGTGCCCGCCTAGTATCTCACTAATGCGCCAATCTGGACAAGGTCTAAGCTTACAGATCAGCCATGTTCTGAAAGAGGCATGTCGAGCATGTATCCCGAGAAGGATGAAAGTGATTGAAGTGATAGAAGTATGTCAGAACAGAAGCGAATGGCGCTCTGTTGTCTCTGCCTACCCCGCAGGAAATGTTTATGTGTATTACTTTGAACCCAAACCTCCTCCTCCTCCTCGGCCTCCCAACACTATCACTGTTCTCGAACTCTTGCAGTTTAAGTCCTATAAGGATCACTTAATTGGTTACGTCATTCAACCTTGATACCAATAAGTTGTTTACAAATAAATGTAGGTATTCAACTGTTTATATCGTGTTTGTATCGTTTGCGAAATACTTTCAAACTTGATGAATCAAGGCTCTTCTTGTCTAGACAGAAAGCATGTTTGCTAATTTAATCAAGATTGAGGTGTTTGAACCGTGGCGGATCGAGGGTCGCATCTCTGAAAGGCGCTGCGCAGACGACAGACTTTTGTGCGATCGAGTCTGCGGAGCAATAAAAATTCTGAATGGAAACTCTCTGCGCGCCATTCAGAGTTTTTATTGCTCCGCAGACTCGTTCGCATAAAAGTCTGTCGTCTGCGCAGCGCCAAATTATGCTCGAAATCGAATTTAATATCTCAGCACGAGCTACATGTATATGATGAAGAAAACCATCGTATGTACAACTGCACACAGTAACCAAGTATGTAATTCTGAGTAAGTATGTAAAGCTGAACCCGCGTGGGAACTACGGCTCAAACCCACTCAAACTGAGATGAGGCCTGCACCCAGCATAAGACCGACTCATTTTTATTATATCACTTTGTATTACATATGGATAAGAGCTACTTTGAACAGCCAGTGCTAGTAGACAGGCCCGCGAGATAGACTATCACTGTCTAACTAGAGACGTCAGTAACTGACAGGTAGTCTATGCCGCGTGCGGTTGCTATCCACCTACAGATGTACCATCGCGAACAAGGATTGTTGAGCCTCTTACCTATGTTTGTAACTTGGCCGTGTAATACTAACCCAATAGATAACATCTGTCAGTCATATCGGTCATTGATTACACGTCTAAATTGCGAACAGTGGCAAGTGGCTCAACAATCCCTGTTCGCGATGGGACCTATAGGTGTATCCTATGGTGCTGCCTAACGTAAGGTACCGTTGGTCGTTACAGCGGCCATTGGCGTAGATCCTGGGCTAATCAGGCGACACAGTTGGCTACACGCCACTCTTTGTTAGTTGCATCAACGTCACGTGGGGCCAGGAATCACAGCGCATCACTGGTATGTTGGCCCATTCACCTTTTGCCCATTGTTATGAACTAACTCTATTTACCATTCTCTTCCTGCCTAACTATGCACGACATTTCTAGTGGCTGATGTTAAGGGACCCAGTAAACCTTTTTATAGACTTCATGCTTTAATTGAATGGAAAATCTTCGACGTGAGGGAGTTGTGCTATGTAGGAGGCAAGATGGACTACCTGTAAATTTTTGAGGACACCAATCAAATTTTAAGTTCGAAGCAAATACAGATTAAAATAAATGAGGATTGACAAAGAAGTTAAAACAGGTGATAAAAAAAGAAGTTTATATTAAGTATTCATATAAAAAGAGGAACAAATAAATACTCAACACAACAAAAAGGCGTTTTGTATATTTTTATTACCATCATCAATTCCCGCCATGTAGCAACAATTCACGCAGTAAAACAAAACGTGTACAAGGAAGCTTTCGGAAAAAAACGCGTTCATGCAAATGACGTCACTAATTGGCTGTCACCTGTCCACGGCCAGAGGCTTAATACTACGCACCGGTCCGTCCACCCAGTGCTTACCAAAACCGGTAGTTCCTTAAACCCTATTAAGAACCGTGACGTCACGCTTTGTTGTACGGCAATCGCGCGCGATTCACCCAGTGCGATGTGCGCTCTCTCATTTAATTTCGAATATTACAACCGATACCGTGACGCTACCGCGCCGAACCGCCCCGCTGCCGCTGTCAGTGCCTTTGGAGCCTAAAGTTAAATTTTGCGGCATCCATTTTTTAAGCTAGAAGTGCCTGCGAAGCGTGAAATGATGATCATGATTTTGTCTATGTAACGTCTCCCGCGCTCTGCCTACCCTGTTTGAGAACATGGGCGTGATTGTAAGTTGTTGTATGTATGCAGCATCTTATGATCAGCGTATGATGATGATGAAATAAAATCCAGAGGAGGAATGAACTTTCAGAAGCACTAATAAAACCACAATAAACTATGGACTTATTCGGTTATTCACACCTCATCACTGGTTCGTTCAACGCTTTGTTTCAACAAATAGGTACAGTTGAGGGCATTAATATACCCTTAAGAGGATAGGAGTCGCCCCGCTTCAAACCGCTTCTCCATACAAACGTATTCCCCTGTTTTCTCCGTGAATAATGACATTAGAGCAAAAAAATTTTTTACGTTATATTTGTATCTGTTTTGGCTATGCCCCTACGTTTTGCTTTTATCGATTTTTATTTTTATTTATTTTATTTTTTTATTTTTTTTAGAAAATCGATAAAAGCAAAACGTAGGGGCAT
Source organism: Adoxophyes honmai (assembly GCA_005406045.1). NCBI lineage: Eukaryota > Metazoa > Arthropoda > Insecta > Lepidoptera > Tortricidae > Adoxophyes > Adoxophyes honmai. The sequence continues at coordinate 46,482 of BHDV01022799.1, read as the reverse complement.
AGCCAAAACAGATACAAATATAACGTAAAAAAAATTTTTGCTCTAGTGTCATTATTCACGGAGAAAACAGGGGACTACGTTTGTATGGAAAAGGTGGTTTGAAGCGGGGCGACTCCTATCCTCTTAATTGTAGGTACAACCAGCATATAAACTAGCCACAAGTGTGAAACATTCTATCAAAGATTCATCTCAACTATCAAATAACCAACCGCAACTAGACTAAGATATCAAATACGGTAGAAACAGATGTAAAAAGGGGGAAACTTTCGAACAAGTATATCGTATTGTAATCGAATACGGCCCCTTCGGGTGACTGCATAATTTAACGGAGGCAGTTCTCAAGGAATGGGTTACTTGTTTTATTTTATTCGTAAAGGATGCGGGCTAGAGAACCCGCCTGGCCGCTGGCAATCGATTTGAAATAAATCAACTGGTTCTCCGACATTGGCGACTGGACTGGTTGCTATTAACAGCTGACTCCATTCAACTTGCTACAATTATCTAGAAATGTTGAATACGAAACTAGGAAACGTATAGAATTTATAGTACATTACATATGTATAAGCATAAGTTTATTACAAGTGAAGTTTACTAGAAAGAGCAGTCGTAAAGGCATTTCGTAATCTGGTCATGGAAACCGCGAGTCTGACCTGTTGTCGATCGTTTTCACATCACAACACTCGACACAGCTGTGTCTATCAATAAGATGACCGATGATACGCAAACTAATACACAGTAAACTCCAGTCCGTTCCATTCTACTATTTAATTAGCACCGTCGAATTTTTAAAACACAACTTTCTGAAAAGTTTCTTGGGGCGCATTCTTCTTGGCACGGTCTTTCCGAAGCGCCTTTAAAATTAGCCTTTATGGTGCTCTTAGGAACTTGTTATCAACTTGCTCATAGTAATTGAGTCATTGAGAATCTTCTCATGTCAAACATTACGCTGGAAGCAGTTATGCAGGCGCAAATCATGGCACATTGTCGATTCGCTCCGCGATTCGCCCTGACACGATAATGCTCCGGGGTGTACGTGACATCCCAGGTATTTCCAATATGGCAATACTGCACCCATTTGTATTGTTAGTTAGGTACTGTACTTACTGCTAACAATGACAATGACAGTGTGAAACAAGCTTCACAACGCGAACTAGACGAAATTACAATCGACGTCTCTTCTCAAACTGTATCCAAAAAACATCTCATGGTGTCCGTAAAACACGAAAGCAAACGCAAATGAATTCCCTCACAAGTTTTACCTCAGACATTTACGATTACAAGCGACGCAACGAAATTAAATTCAAACGCAGGCTAATGAAACTTCACGTGCCGTCGGTCTCGAGCAAGAATCCAATTTTCTCGTACTAATAACGCGAGAATCCCACCGTGGAACGGAGATGCACCATAGGTGTAAGGAATGCAGCTCGCCGCGCGGCATGATTAATAGAAAACCTGTCTGTATTCGATAGCGGGGAGGCGATATCGCGACGGGTAGGCGAGATTCATATCTCACCACGCTGGTGGTGGACTTTATGGAAAGAATAGCAGTCTTCTTTTCTCTACGGTCTTTTATTTGACAGATGAAAGTCGATCTCGCCAGTGACAAGAAATCTGGTGATTTTCCATACATTTGTCTTTGCAGTTCCATTACAGTAGGGAAAACTGCAGCGCTATTGGCTAACGCACCAAAAATTTACATCGTTAATAATTTGACAGTTGAAATCAAAAATCGCTTTGAAATTGAAACCTTTCAAAGTGACTGAGACTGACACTGAAACTGTCGAATTCAAAACGATGTAGGTTTTTGGTGCGTTAAACAATAGCGCTGCTGCGCGATAGCTGCAACTCAAAACAGCCAAACATCGCTTGATAGTTTCTGGAAATCGTAAACGCCCGATAACGAACACAACACACACGTACTAAGCTGTTATGGCGGCATTACATAGTCAATGAAGTCGAATAGGAACTGACTAAAATCTTCACATCTTTAAAATTTCAAAAATACCTCTTTTTATTATATTCCACATCGCCTGGACTTGGCGGAATAGAGGCCGCAGCAATAGCAGCGCGTGGCGGAATATTAGGATTACATTAAATAACCATACTGGTTTGTGTGGTTTGAGCCGAGGCTAACGTTTTGCTTGATTACGGGGAAAAACAGCTAAGCACAGATTAACTGTCTGAGTTTTGCTATAGCCACTCACAGAAACAATGTGTGAAGAAGTATTTTGCACCGGAAACTGATAGGTATAGTATTTAAACATTGTATGACGGATGAAATCATACGACAAATTGCGTTGTCAAATTGAACGAAGTATTTGTCTCTAAATATTTTTTCCTGTTCAACTTGCAGAAAGGCTTAGTATTTGCAATAAAAACAAGTCAAAGGCAATCGAGTTCCGTTGACACGTATTAAAATTAGATACGCCTCTCGTAGACGCAGTTCTCGATCAGTTATTGCGCCTTTTACACGACACACTACTAGTTTATTGCGCAGCTCATAGCCTCACACTACACGTGCCTACTTAATAAAATTATCAAACCTGGTTATTACCGACACCCAAGATAACTTTGCACGCGAGAATGGAACGAAGAGAGCTCACATTACGTGTTGTCTGACATTCCTAAGTCTCGGAATCTCCTACAAAGTCTGATGACAATACATTCCTTAGTGAACTATGTGTTTTCTTCCTGCAGCCTATAAAGCTGCAGCTTAGAAAACCCTAGACATGGTATAATAGGAAATTTGGATAGCACTTTGATTATTTCTAATAGAAAACACAGATGCCACTTAAAGTTAAAGTAAAAGAACATCTTGCTTTAAGGGCTCATGATGCAGTAGAGTAACGTAAAGAGACCTAGGGGGGCGCACCGCCCCGGGCGGAAAATTACAAAGAGGGCGGCCATTTGCAATTTCCTTGCCTAAATTAATTTTAGGGACGAATGTGGATAGGGGTTTTATAACGCTTCGGACGGCAAGGTTGTGTTGTGAGCTACGTCGTTCCAATCAGGGATGTCACGGATGCATATTTTACAGCCCACATCCGCGGATGCAGATGCGGGTATACTTAAGACGAAAATAAGAAGAGTAATTTTTAGGTTACCATATCTTTGGAGTAAAAAGAAACCCGTATAAGATCCAAGTGGCTTCCACGCCAACAGAAGGAAGAGGGTAGCGTCTCTGTTGTGCAGAGTGCGCAGCTTCCAACACCATACGAGTGTGTTGGCTGAGCGTCTAGATTGCCCCATGACCAAGCATTGGGTAAAGATCATCACTGGTAAAATAAAGTGTCGATCTTTACCCAGCGCTGCCTGAATCTTAATACATAATTATTTGCATTGTATTTTAGATTTCAATTAGTTATATGGTCTTGGCAGGAAATAAATCATTTTTATATTTTATTTTGTATTTATATCTCGCGCAAAATGTAAAGTAACTAAATTGTAATATCGTGAGACTAAAATCCGCATTGTCATAAACTCCACATTAATTTTTCGCAGATGCGGATGCAGATGTTCATGCGGAAATTCCAATATACAAAGAGCCACAAGTTACCAAAACAAATCGATGTACGACGTAACAGTGTACACATATTGACCAACGAATATGTCGCAACGACTCGCGCCCATAACGCGGTTGACCAAGTCAAGGACTCAGGTCATCTCATGACATGACTCATGGTTTCGTGCAATTTGCTCATTAATAGAGCCTTGGCGTGATGATGCCTTCCTTTGTTTCGAAAGAACTCAATTAGAGATGACTTCGTGCCAAGAATAGAATAATCAGATGTCGTTTTAGTACACGCTAACTTGAGTACTTGGTAATTTTAGTTCTACTGACAGAAGGACCAAAATATAGCTGTATCTTTCTACCTTTACCCGTTTCTGTAGACCTTGCACGAGGTCTCGCCGAAGGACCGTATACCTAATAAGGAGTGGACCTCCCTTGGAAATTTTTTCTTGTATCCAATTGTAACTGAAGTAGGTGGATAAGTGGAGAAGATACAATAGGTACCTAGTGACAAGCATGAAAACGGCGTAGGGCAAAACTGCCAAGTATAATCACTATATATTTGCATTAACTAAACAAATTATATGTATTGTATTTTTTGTGTTAATAAATATCTCTTCACCAATTATATGTTTGCTGCTGTGAATGTACAAACATACATTACTAAATAAGCATTGTGGTTGAGATAAGGATAAAATTAAAAATAGATTCTATCAATGAGGGCTGTATGCGCGTACGACGCGCGTAACACATTATGCTGATCATTGACAAAGTAATTTCAACCTTAAACTTTAGGACATAGAGTGTCATATAGAGAAGTGTGAATCAATATTCCAGTTTTTGTATCATTCTATTGGAAGTAAAAAAATGTCTTGGAAATGTTATTGTTATGGTTTTATTATATTCATACAACAGTGAATGTTCATCAAGTGAATATTGTCAAGTAGGTGGTACATTTTAGACTAAAAAACTACTTTTTGTAATTTATTTGGGAAACAAAACCCTCCATTAGGTACTAAAAAAGTATTTGAATAAAATTTTGTTAGATTGTTGTATAATTTAAGGTCTCACATTTAAGTTCCATGTCCCTGTGGGTACTTTGCTTGCAATAAATCAAACTTTTATTTTTAAATATTATTTCATAGCTGTTGATAAAGAATGTAATAAATTCTAATTAGTACTTTTAATTAACTTCAAAAACCTAATTATCATAATAAACATTACAAAATCCCAAGAAAAAACGAATGATTCACTATTTACATTTATTTCCCATTACTTGAATACCTACAAGGAAGAATGCCATTAAAATTGCATAATTTGTCATTGAAATCATTATTTCTGAGAGAGCTTCAAACCTAAAGACAAGGCAGGGCCAATATACCAGCAATTATATTTTAAATAATATAATCAAGGTGATTAAAACTTAGTAACATCTTTTACATAATTATGGTTTGTTTTATACAGGCAGTCTTAGCTTATTCCACAGTGGACTTTTGCCTAAACCATCTCACCCTTTCTTAACAGAGTAATAAGTGCCCACAGACTTTGTAAAGTACAAATTAGTAGTCAATATAACAGCCCAATGTACTTCACTAAATACAAATTATTCAAAGGAAAATAAATTAAAAATTAGGGTACATAAAAGTGAACATTTAAAGACAGGGAATTTTTATCTGGTTCTGAGGATGTCTGACCTATGTTGCATCACAAAACTAGATGCCAATGATTCAGTCACCTTTGACCTAGCCAAAACAGTCCCAGCTCACACAATATACGCTTACACCTCAGTACCAACATAAACATGAGTCCCGCACAATAGATAAAAACAGGAAGTGAAACATTTGGTGTCTTATCACATGCAACTAACTGCTGTGCCCATTCAAACATCTGTCCAGCACTTATTCTAAACACAGTAGAGGCTGTTTTACAACGCTTTGAACAGTAATTATGAAATAGAATGTCAACTGAATAGATAAATGTTACAGGAGATTTTGAAATGGGAAACGGAGGTTGCATTTTTATCTTTTGTATCATTGCTGGCCTATTTCGTTAGTAAAGTTGTGTATAAATGATGCAATTCAAGGAAATGGAATATGTGTACTTCACCCATCACATTATATTAATAAAATAAATAAATAAAAAAATTTAACTGAAACATTTCTACAAATGTATTATAATTGAGAATATGCCAAATTGTACTGGAGTATCTTTAAAGGGGAGAGATTAGATCTTTTCCCCAAACTCGTCAGTTCCGCGTAGCATTAGTTCCATTCGCATTTTTCCCCACTCGATTTTCTACCTATTCACTTTTTTTTGTCATTCGCTTGCATTCCTATTCTCAAATATGTCTAACCGACATTTCGCACGATATTTTAATTTCTTATGCGATATTGTTCCCATACCGGAAATTTCTCTGTCGTTATTTTTAGCAATATTGTAATTTCTTACGCGATATTGTTCCGTTTCCCAAAACCTTCGCTGAAGCTTTACGTAACACGTTTCTTTCTTGCGTGATATTATTAAGTTATACCAGAATCTTCTATAGTTCCAACGAATACATAATTTAAATATGAATATAAATATCTACTTTTATATTTTTCATACATTATATTTTCTAAACGTCATTTACCATGAATACTTAAGATAATAAAAAAACGGATTGAGTAAATTTGCTATTAGAAAATCAGGACCCTGGTAAAAATCGCGAATAGTAATAAAAACTCATTGAGTAAATTCGCTATTAGGAAATGAGGACCCTGGTAAAATTCAGGAATAATAAAAAAACTGATTGAGCAAATATACAATTGAATAATTATGACTATTGGCAATACCTATGAATGATAAAAACGTCGAATGAGTAAAAATCTGAGTGGGGAAAAATGCGAATGGAACTAATGCTACGCGGAACTGACGAGTTTGGGGAAAAGATCTAATCTCTCTTAAAGGGTGTCTTTAAAACACATATTTTGGATGCAGAATCTAAAAAATTGTTTACATAATTATTAGTTTCTCAATAGTTTCAGAAAATATTTAGTCCCAGATATCACTAAGATTAAATAAGAAAACAATAACTATGCAAATTTTTGGGACAGATTTGGTCTTAGGTATGCAAAATGTAACATACTTATAAGTACATATTAGAAGAGTTTGGAGGTACATTTTAAAATTATACTGTCCAAATCACACTATTATAAATTCAAATAAGAAAACGATTTATATAAAATGTCGAGATTTCCCGCCTATTTGAAAATAATAATAGCAGCCAATCAGCCAACTAACGAGAAGTAAACTATAAACATAAGTAATTACAAGTTGTTTTTGTCATTAATGAGTCATAGAGCACGAATGCATGATCAATTAATTATATGTCCGTCCCAAAATACCACCTTGTTTACCGAAGAAACACCGTAAACGTAACGAAGTAATTCGTAACAGTAAACAGACTGTTTGTAAACAAAGAACCGGCGAATTATCGTGATTTTTACTCACCAGAACTTTGACGAATCGGCTTTCCAGCTCATCTCGGTCCGGCATAGGGGGTTTGGTCCTGTTCCTAGTCGACGCCTGCCGAACATGGTGACTCTTGGTCGACCCGACAGCCGGTCCGTCCAACATTGTTTGATCCCGAGAAGTAATCAAACCCATTTTACACTAAACACTTGTGCAACACTAAACACATATTCCATGCATCAGGTCATTTTTATCACAGACAAAAGCACTAAATCACTGATTATTAAATCAACAGGTCACATTACACGAAACAGCAGCGGTCGAGCCGACTTCATTCAACAAACTGCAACAAAAGCGATCCAAAGTTCCTTGCACTGCGGTGTGGAGCGGCGCTCGGAGCGGCGCACTGTAATCAACGAAGTGAAGTTAGTCGTCAAGCGAGTTGAGTTGAGCAAGTGGCTGTAGTTTGACAGCACCGCGACCAACCAGCAATCAGAACGGTGACAACTAAACGTTTAAATACCAACTCGTCCACAGCCAAAAATATGGCAAAGATTCAGCTTTGAATACGACTGGAACCGAACATTTTATAAAAAAAATATTCTAATAAACTTGTTGGTTTTCGTAAACCACATTACACGAAGAAAATAAAGTTTGTGGTGTGGGTTTCCGAACAGCAGTATAACAAATATTGCCAGACAAAAAAATACAAGTTTTAGTCATCGATTCCACGCTATAATAGAAACGATTTGAACGACATAGAAATAAATAAATACAGGTGGGATTTTTGCGAATTGTTGAAAAATCGAATTTAATTCTACTTGATATTTTGTATAGATTTTGATCATAATTATATGTACGCGGGACTTAATCGCGATTTTATTTATTTACCTAGACTGGCCGCGTAGATTTGATATTTTGATTTTTATACTTTGATTTTTTTTTGTAAAAATACAAAACTGGTATGCGCAATTATGTTTATAAAATGAGCCTATAAAACAAACAATATCCCGTGTGGTATCGGGTTTAGAATATCACCTCTCCATTTCTTCAATGTATGTCATAGTAGCGACTAAGGAAATAGGTTAATTTAGGCGATAAGCTACTATACTACTACTAATCTCCTTCAATTGCTGTTAATCTCCTTCAATCTAGCAATCCCTCAATCCTTCATACACTCAATACAAAAGTGCACGTTCTTTTTAGGGTTCCGTACCCAAAGGGTAAAAACAGGACCCTATTACTGAGACTTCGGTGTCTGTCAGTCTGTCACCAGGCTGTATCTCACGAACCGTCCCAGCTAGAGAGTTGAAATTTTCAACGATGATGTATTTCTGTTGCCGTTATAACAACAAATACTAAAATAAAAACAAAAATAATAATATTTAAGAGGGCTCCCATAGAAAAAACGTGTTTTTTTTTTTTTTTTTTTTGCTTTTTTTTGGTATGGAACCCTTCGTGCGCGAGTCCGACTCGCACTTGGCCGGTTTTTTGTACTGTTCATGATGATAATGACAATGAAATATTAGTGCGCCGCATGCGATGCGATGGAATCATTCGATGAATGAAAACTGCATGCGCGCCTACTATAGGGCTACAGAGGGAGGAACCAACTGTACAGCGTACCAACCAAGGATGCTGTCTTTGTTTCAGGCCCTCGAACCGATCTTAGGAGACTCTCGCTAGACGGTTGGCTCAAGGGTTTGATGCAAAAGGCGGTACTCCTTGATACGACGCGCATCGTCTGGAGGTTCCTCAGTCTGCAGCCCTAACCGCCGGTAGCTTGGGTCCTGCCCCGTTTCCGACGGCGTCCTAGGTTAGGTTTTTATAATGAATGTATATTTTGTAATTTATTTTATTTTATTACTTTTATATATGTAATTATATTGTAAAAACCTAGCACTAAGAGAATAATAAATACACTGCATGAAATATTATAATTTTGATTGAAGAAAAAATCGAAAGGTCTATCCGATTATTTTTTTCACCTGGCAATAAAATTTTCCTAACTGACGGTCCTAACCCTGAAACTGTCACTGTCAAGAGTGTCAAGTGCTGTCATGCCTTTGTCGTGCTCTGCCTGCATTTGTGCTGCATGCAGTTGACTTGACCAGTTTAGTGCGCCAAAATCAAAATAATAAGCAGCTGACAAATTGACAATTGATAATTTCGATAATGTCTTGCATGGTAATTACTTAGTTTGGCACAAATGTTCCTCACGCCAAGCCTCACGCACATGCACGTTGTTCTAATATTCAAATAATTCACCAAATTAAAATAAGTTCGTGATTACTAAAGTAATAATTCTTATCCTTACTATCCTTACTTCCTTACTAATATTATAAGTCAGAAAGTGAGTTTGTTTGTTTGTTTGTTCCGCTTTCACGCCGCGCTCGTTCCCTAAATAGCAGAATTGCAAAATACTAGATTGCTGACATACCTGCTCATCAAAATATCAGATTCCAGGAATACCAGATTTTCTTTATACTAGGTGCGTTTTTATTAGAGTTTTGTAAAGTATATCATGTTCTCAATACACCATTTTCCATTTAAAACCGAATTCAAATAATAAGTGATTTATGTATTAATGACTTCTATTTCCATCAAAGTGGACATTAATATAGTGAAACAGTTGGTGTGCATTAGGA
>BHDV01022799.1:3484-22580 GCA_005406045.1 Adoxophyes honmai | reverse complement strand
CTTTAAAATTATTTTACCACTCAAAGTCGTTGTCACGTAAAACTTTCGCCCGTATACCGACTTTACAGGCAACCAGTTTTTTAAACAATAAAGGGGCAGCGACATTGTCTCGACCAGACATGTGGGTAATAGGATTGATAACAACACTTAATGTGACAAAATCAAAGCTTCTTTGCGACAGTTTATTTACTTTTATCGACTTCCAAAATTTCTTCACTTACCGAGGTAATCTTGTGCGGTATTCACACATTGGTATAATAATATTTCGACCTTTGTTTAACGAGGCTTCAAGTTCTTCCGACGTCTTGGAAGTATTTCAACAACTGCGGGCACGAGTAGGTACGTGTGATCAATCGTCGTAGGGATCCATTTTAAATTAACACCAAATCACGTACCCTGCACAGAGTTTTACTCCCTACCCTCATTACTAACTGGTTTATTATTATTTTTTCATTTATTTCCTGAGGAAAAGGCAAAGGGCCAAAAGCCATACAGCCAAGTCTTGTCTAACTAACTGGTACTGTGCTCGCGCACCTACTAACACCAGCCAGCACAACACCCAACACTTAACGTGGCAATATGGGGTAGGTAGGTACCTAAATACTTAGTTAAACCCTTGCCAAATTATACATCGAGAACTGTATACAGAATAGTAAACATGCCGAATTTAGCATTGAAAGTTCAATGAATTTCGCTAAACATTTATTTCTAAACCGGATTTATTTCCTTAAGACTATGGTTCATTAGAAAAGTTAACGACGAAGGTTGGAATTTAAAAGATCCAGTTCTAATACGGGTCCATTCGGATGGCTACCTCCATGCCGTTAAGCAGCAGCAAGACAGCAGATACATAGGTACTACCGTCATATGAGGTATCACACCAAATGCCTCTTGGGTTGGTATTTAGGTATTTACGTAAAAACGACGATTGTCGTTTATACCATCCTTTATTTCCGCTCTTGCTTGACCAGAGTGTAAAGTACTGTGAGCTAAGCATGGAGTATTTTAATGGTACCTATCTAAGTATGTACTGTAGGGCGAGAGACGCGCGAGTCTTCCCGAACTGCTAGATTTAACCTATTTGTTTTCTATCTAGATAATAAATAATACAGTCAATTGATAACTATTCGGTGACAATACCGTCCTTAAGCGGCCACATAATAATGATGGCACGACGCAGTCGCAACACCCGTTATGGGTTCGGTACGTGACATTTGGCCTGCTAGAAGAATTGGCGTCCACCGCGCTTGTTGCCATCTCTATTGTCGGTTATTGGGTAGAAAGGGACAAACGTTTCGGCAGCGCCAGAGTACCCGGTAGGCAAATTAATGGCTGCCAAATGTATGACGGATGTGGAACGATTAATATGAGTAGTCAACATTAACGCAATTTATCACCTTCCGTAGTGTATGGACGGTTATTCATTGTTTCAATAGCTTTAGACTTGAACGAGGTGCAAATTTTGTAATCGATTTGTGAAACTCTATCGGAGTCTATCTCACGACGTAAGTATGTATACCTACACAAAATTTGCAAGCAGACAATGTTCAAGTTATCTAATTTGCCCAAGATCCGTTCCCAAAACACTGTCTGCATTCCCTGAAATAACATTCATTACTTACAAACAAATGTAGTGACAGGTCACGCGAGTTATGATCGTTCCGCAAAGGTAGAAGGGGTATGCGCAGTACCTAATTGATAAAGGTCTATTCGAATTGATGTAGAGGTTTTTTTTAATCTTTTCTGTGGAGATAATCTGTGTTATATGGTAAGTAAAATAACTTACTAACAGACACATTTTTTTGTCATTCAGTTAATAGAATAGGGAATACAGATGCTTTTAACGCAACAATTCTGCATCAAAACTGCTGAACATTTTATCATAGTCATAGAATTAGGACGCAAAATCTGCGTTCCGACACCACAAAAAACAAACGCTTCCTTTGTTCAGCGGTTGCTGAGTGACGTTAAGTGGTATAAATGTTCTTCATAGCAACTTATTAAGTACCTAAAGTACAATCGTTGCAGCAAGCAGTCCCGCAGAGTGCTGCATTGGAATGAGGACAAGTGGCGCGTCCTGTCTCCGCCCGTCTGAGGGCCCGCTTTGTGCTATTCACGCTTGTTAAAATATTAAGGTGATAAATAGAGTATTAGTCAGTTACAATCTAAGAAAAAACGCAGAAGATCCCACTACACCACCGAAAATTGTAGTATTTCTGAGGGTATTTTTACCTTGTAGTGTGGGGCTTAAAAAAAAAAAAAAAAAAACACCTCTCCATTTCTTCCGTGGATGTCGTAAGAGAGGCGACCAAAGAAAAGGTCTCGGTATATTTTAGGCGACAAGCTAGCTAATATATTACGTCTACTATACCTTTTCACATAAAACTTAAAGATTGTCCTAGAAGTGGCTACGAACCATGAAATATTCATGGTTTTGTCTAGTTTATGTGGAGCGTTTCGTGTGCTCTGCCTACCTCATTTGGGAATACAGGCGTGATACCATTTCTTCTATGGTAAAGCGACGCGACGTCACCCCACTACTAAAACCTTGCCAACTTAGATTCCGGAGACTGCATTTGAGAGCATTTTGCTTTTGGACAACCACAAGAACTCGCGTATCTAAATTACACGCTTTGTAACCAATTTCACTAACTAAATCTAAACAGAAAACTAAATCCCAGATTTAGATCATCCTGGATTACATCCACGAGCGTTGCCAAATCGAAACGTCGAATTTTATATGCGTCCCATGCTCAATCGATATTCGAGCGATCCGACATCGATTCAGACGAATCGAAATAAAAATCTCGAGTGGAAACAGACAGTGAATAGCGAGCAAGGTTGGCGATTAAAACTTTGCCTCGTTACCTATATTCATGCGAGTACATGATTATTATCAAAGGAAGAAATGTGTAGTGTGAGCGTATTTGTCTTAGTAAAATAAAGCAAACAGTTCCGTGATGGCAGTCTGTTCTGTTTGTACTCGGCGCCGCCTTCGTAAACAAGCGGTATTGTGGCTAGTGAGTTGTCAATGGGTTTACTAGAAACTGTACCAACCTATACATACATGCAGAGATAACATCACGCTTGTATTCTCATATGGGGTAGGCAGAGCACTCGAAACACTACATGGATAAAACCACGTTTCGTGGCCACTTCTAGCATATTTTTTTAAGCTTTGAGTTGGCAGGTATTATAGTGACAGGTTGCTAGCCTGTCGCCTAAAATATACCTTAATCTATTTCCTTGGGCACCTCTTACGACATCCACGGAAGAAATGGAGAGGTGTTATTCTAAATTTGACACCACACGGAATCCTATCTCATCTTTGAGGTTAATTTCAAAATGAAATCAACTTTATTAAGAACTAGCTTTCCGCCCGCGGCTTCGCCCGCGTGGAACTCGGTTATATTGCGGTATAAAGCACAACTATAAGAAAACTTCACGTTTCAAAGACACACAGCGCCATCGATCTATCATCTGTCGATCGATCATCGATCGATATCGATCTATCATCGATTGATATCGATCTATCAAGCAAACTATATTTTTGTTTTCCCTCGGGAACATCAATTTTTTCCGGGATAAAAAGTACCCTATTATTTAATCCGGACTTCTATCTTTATGTCTGCAAAATTTCAAGGCAATCGGTTCCGTAGTTACGGCGTGAAAGCGGAACAAACAAACAAACAAACAAACAAACTCACTTTCTGACTTATAATATTAGTAAGGATAAGGATTAATAACTTTTTGTGTTGTTATTGTTCCGTAAGTAAAGCGACAGAATAGGCTTTAATACAGGTCTTGTTTTATGGTCAGCAGATGCGCCTAAAAGTGTTTATGTAGCTGTAAAAATCTCTAACTTACGCCAGACTATATCCTATAAATTTTTAATTTTACTGGGTGACTTTGGAGACGTCACCATGATAACCAAGGGATATGATGAAATGAAATAGTTGACTGACATTAATTATGATTTTATTCATAAAACAAAATATCAAAAGCTTCCTAATTAAATCTACATTTAATTAAAAATTGAAATGAAAAACATGCCCCAGGCCGCTCTACCTCGGGGAAAAGTACCCAAAAGGCTGGCGGCGTTGCCCATATAGGTAACAAGAATATGGACGAAATAGGAATCTTGACAAAATGTGAAGTAGACGAAATGGGAATGCTGACAAAATGGGAAGTGGGTAATTTGGGAATTGATTGTGAACGAAGTGGGATTTTGAACGAAGTAGGAATGTAAACGAAATGGGAATGTGGACCAAGTGAACCTAAACGTTTATTTTCTGTATAAAGATTCGTGTGAACTTTTGGATTACAGAACTGTGATACTTATCATTTTTATGACCACCCGAATTAGAAAAAAAGCCGCTTGCTAAGAAAACTAAGCAAAATATTACACGAAAAGGTGTGAAAATCCAACAAATGATACCTAAAGCCTAACAAAAACCGAGTTCTTGTAATAGGACACATCGCGGATTACACATAGCAACACGCACGAAGCTAAAGGCTTCGAACGAAGAGAAGACAATTATTGAAGCATAAACATTCATACGCAGCCGACCAGAACTGTACGAAACAGTCCTTGATACCAAAAACGAGTAGGCAGCGAATACACTTGCATTGCAGGTATCATGGATACATTGAACATACATCACGCCAAATGTGGTAGACGGGACACACGAAAGGCTACATAGACAAAACTAAGACTATTTAGTGTTTCATGGCCACTTTTAGCATAGTAGAAATTAGGAACTCCTCGCGGGATATCCGCAAGCCTTAGGTTATACTTAATATGATATAGCACAAGCTATAGTCTTGTATAACAGGCAGAAATTGTAGAGTTAATTTTCCAAAATTGATTTTGTGCTCTATTCCCACTGCTAAGTTCTAAAAACAAGTTTACTTACAAAAATCACCAGTGCAAATGAAAAGTATACTTTACCTACAAAGTGTAAAGTTGAAAATAGGGCATGTTCAGTGAGTTGTTCAGTTAGTTTTTTACCTACTGCAAAATCAAAACGCAAACCAGAGCAATTCGTTGGTAAATTTCATGAACCATGCTGAACTTCATGAGAAAAGAACAAGCTATAGGTGTAAATTGGAGTAAATATTACAGAATTCTAGCATCGCAAATCTAGCTAGAGCTATACATATCAGCGCTGTTAGGACTGGCCTGGCTTCCTAACAGTTATAACTGGGCTTAACAAGGAACGACGAACACGTGATCAGAACCAAACGTGTACCAATGAAGTCGACGAGACAGCGCTTCGCCAAACAAATACCCCAAAGTGGAGAGAATTAAAAACACACCTACAATGAAGTCATTGTTATAAACGGAAAAGTTCAACATCGGTAGCGATACGACCTTGGATCAGCTAACGACGGCGCGACAATGCGCATCATCACTTTATGAAGAGTTTAATGATGCGCATAGTGTGACGCACGCGCCATAGCGCAGCTCGACCGCCAAAGTATTCCCAGCCTCAAAAGTGGATGGTCATGGGCACTATGGTCATAAGCACCTTCACTGCAGTAACTAAGAATCCTGAATTGTGTGTAAAACTACCAAACCTTGAGGTCCTACGAATCAGTCAGTCTTGCACGAGTATTTTCACGAGTGACAAAATCGCAGTGTGTATCATCAACGTCCTACCACGTATTTGGATCGTCATATCATAGTTTTGTGTGGTGATTTGTCGTGTGATCTGCCTACGCCATTTGGAGATACAGGTGTATGTGTTTTGTTTGTTTTAGAGGCAGTCTCCAAGACTGTTCGCGATTCTCTCGGCGTTCAAAAAGGTCCCTAAGTATAGGCTCCTGACGAACGGCGTGCTATACATAGTAGATATAATTTTAAACAAAAAAAAACCGACTTCAAATCTATACTAATATAATAAAGCTGAAGAGTTTGTTTGTTTGTTTGAACGCGCTAATCTCAGAAACTACTGGTGCGAATTGAAAAATAATTTTTGTGTTGGATAGACCATTTATCAAGGAAGGCTTTAAGCTATATAACATCACGCTGCGACCAATAGGACCGAAGAAATAGTGGAAAATGTAGGAAAAACGGGGGAAATTTGTCACTATTCCACGCGGACGGAGTCGCGGGCACAGCTAGTTAGCAATATTTTGAAAGTATTCTGTTTACTGAATGTAAAATCTTGACTTCATCAACAAATTACCGAAAACTCCGTACATCTCCATATAAAATTTGAAGAGTTCCCTCGATTTCTCCAAGATTCCATCATCAGATCCTGGTGTCGTGCAAATGGGACCAATTTCGAGTTATACCCTTTCGATTAAAAAAAAAATTTTGAAAATCGGTCCACGGGTTTTCGAGTTATCGAGTAACATACACACAAAAAAAAAAAAAAAAAAAAAAAAATAAAAAAAAAAATAAAAAAAATTAGGTCGAATTGAGAACCTCCTCCTTTTTGAAGTCGGTTAAAAATAAAAGTCATTTGTAACTTTGTCTATTGACATTAGGAGTCAGTTTTGAACTGCACATAATTTGACGCCGGTCGTCAGGAGGATAGGGGGGTAACAACAACTATTTTGCTGACTCTATTTCTCGTAATCTACGAGGTGGCATTTGAAATACACACGTAAGTGAAAGACGAGAACTACTGTTGCTATCGGCATGTTCAATGTTATTGTGAGAAGGTTCCACAGGCAACCAACACAGTGGCTATAAACTACATAGCTGACTGAGTAGGCACAGTCAATGAATGAACAAAGATCTTCTGTACAATAGAGTAGGTTTCGGACAAATCACCTGTTGACAATGGCTTGGCTGGTAGCCAAGGAGTTATGCAAAGTCAGCACCAAAACTATGACCTAACGCCCCTAACGGACTACCAAAATGACACCAAGTTTGGATCATAAATTAAAAATAGACGAGTGCGATGACAGAGGAATATTTTAAAATGGTACACAGTAGGTGCGTGACTTTATTCAAACATAACATTTATGACAAAGTTTAGGAGCTTTGCCTAGCGTTGAATCAAAAACGAATTAGAATGGTACATCAAAAATCTTGACGGGACAGCAAATTTCTAGTTACTTATAGTTAAAATACACAAACAGGCAAGTACTTACACGTCGGAGGTAGAAAACCTTCCACGAACCATTTTGCACAATATTAAATTCAACCAAAACTAGAAACTTTACGAACGAGTGGCACTTCTCACTTGTTTACCCGAAACAAGAAATTTATCACAAGAAACGGCACGCGAATCCCTGTGCAAACTTGGCAATCTGTCGCTGTAAAATTACGTTTCATTTCACTTCATAGCATCGAGAGTTTATTATTAGAATCTAGTCTAAATAAACATAAAGAGCGGGGCTTATACGAACTCGCTAGCTAATATAAGCTAGTATAAAATCACTTCACTAAAACTTGGTGGTGGTTTAGTTTCGGTCGTAAACGCGTCGGTTTCGTTCGAATACATTGGTATAGTTTCGTTTGTTTGGCGTCGCGTCGGGGACTGTGCGAGTCCCTGCGCGCGCGCACACTGGGCACGCGTCACGCTACTTTCAGCCCGATTCGGTGCGCAGGCGTGCAAGCGTCGCCGCGGCCGAGAACAAAGTGATAACAAAAACTGTAAAACTGATACTACAGCAGACACTCCGATGTGCGCGTAACTGAAAATTTGTTTTGCCTCTTTGGACGAGCGCCAGAGAAATGGATTACTACCGCTTTGGCCCGCCCGTTGACGAAAAACAAACTATCGTTGCAAGGTCGCGCTGCCGCTGAATCAACGTTGACGCGGCCGATTTTCAAACTTGTGAAATCATTCACAATTTCCGGGAGCATTCTTCCCGTGCGTCCCTCAAGATATTTATAAAAAACAATCAGTGGTAGCGGAATCCTCAACAAAATTAATGATCCAAAAAGCCACAACAATCTATAAAGCGGACGACAGTGTCACCGAACCATTGCGTAAAGAACATAAGTAATTAATTAGCAAACAAGCCGTGCCAATGTTGACGACGACGATGACGGCTCATGACATAATTGATGCTATGATGTTGCACCAATACAAGCACAAATACAGGGACTCGCCACGTAAGCATCGCACCAAAATAATCAACTAAAATATACTGATGAACAAGGCAATTGCTACGTAGATAAGTAGCTATAAAATGATGCGGTCTTTTACAACAATGCGAAAGCTATCGGGCTTTTCTTCGATGAAATGT
Organism: Adoxophyes honmai; assembly: GCA_005406045.1. Lineage (NCBI taxonomy): Eukaryota > Metazoa > Arthropoda > Insecta > Lepidoptera > Tortricidae > Adoxophyes > Adoxophyes honmai. Next base: position 14,369 of record BHDV01022799.1, on the reverse strand, counting down.
TCAGGTGCAAAAATACTTCTATGTACCCTCAAACCAATGGACTCCTGACCCACTATAAACGTCCGAAATGTTATACAGATCGCAGATATACTTAAGTATACGACTTCATCCTAAACGGGATAACGCGTCGCTATCCGACTGCGGAAGTATAAATAGATTCATCAATGCCAATCAATGTAATGGTCGGTGGATTGGAACGAGACCGAACGCTGAAAATAAAGATTATACATTGTCACCATCTGGTTGTGTGTTCTTTGCATCATGTGTAGATTGTAGCTACGTGCCTAGTAATTAATTTTATTTTTAAATGTAATTAATGTAAAAGACTTAAGACTAAAGAGCTATTGATTCCACCGAAATATAGGATTACAACAATGAAGCAGACGGAATTGCAGTCCTAATGAAATACAGTAGGTATCCGGCCGTAGAATGCACATCAGTCTCTGGAAAGAGACAATTCGCGTCACGTGGGTTACAGTGAGATGAGACAGCGCTCTACAAAGTGGAAATTATTAGGGAACCAATGTGCAATCTTTATGGCCAGGTACTGTAAGTACGTTTCTACTTAAGTATCAATAGTGAAAGACCGTAGGTGTCTATAAACTTTGTGATTAACTTCGCGTGAATGAATGTACCTGCGTTAACAAAACCATTTATAAATGTGGTAGCCGTCTACAGTCACATTATCCAATATTCTTCGGCTATAAAAATAGAAGAAAAAAAAAATTCCCACTACAAATTGCTTCTAAAATATTTATATATAACGTCCAAACTTCCCGTTAAAACAACACTCCACAAAAGCTACAATTGACCACACCGTGTTCCCATCTTCACAATCACATTCACACAGCACCCATAACAAAGTTGAACGTACCTAGTTTAGCAGAAAACGATCCAACCCACAACTCACACGTAACTGAAGTGGCATAAGTCACACGCAATTTTGACACCATTTCATTTCGAAGGGATATGCGAGTTGGATCCTTCCTTAACCACGTCGAGTTGAGGACTCACCGATTATGCAGATCAGCAGGCTTCGCCATCGTGAACTCCTTGGCGTGGACGTTCAGCTTATTGGTCGGTGCCGCGGCCGCCACGCCGTCTGTTCGGACACCTGGCGGTCAACGGCGGTCGTCAAGAGAAGAAGGATAGTTAGGGGAGCAGAGAAATGTTAGTCTTGATGGAGATGCTTTGATGCTATGACGATTGGATTGAGCTATGGAAAGAAAGTCTTCAGCTCCTCAACTTCATTGTACTTTTGATTATGCTTAGCAAGTACTGTGTTGCTTCACAAGTTAAGACTAGCTTGTTTGCTTGTGGCTTTTGCCTGATCGAATATTTTTAATTTTTATTCATAAACCAGTGGTTTAAGAACTTTTTTCTTATTATAATCAAAATAAAGAGGAATTTACAGCATCTGCAATTTTGTTTTCGAAAATTATTTCCAAGAATGTTAATAAAATCACACGCAAAACAGAGAATGTGACAAAGGGATTGGAAGGAAGGACAGTTTTCAGAGCAGAAACACAGGATATTGGAAGCAGTATTGATAAAAACAGATAATCAAAATAAAAGAGCCTTTTTTTACATCAATTAATGTTTTAGCTGGTTCAACCCAAGACCAGTAGGTACGGACAGCTGCAGAGAAAAGTAACCCCCTAGTAATGAAACATTGTATGGGCGGGGGGTTACTTTTCTCTGCAGCTGACTGTACAACGGAGAAGTCGCCAAGGCCCGAGATATCCCATTTATGTACCTACTAACGGGACACTGGATTGTTTAAAAAAAGACTCTTACAAATCGCTAGTTTCAATTACTACGAAAGAGGTTTATTTCTAAATTGAACTCAAATTAAAATGCAGTAGGTAACAACTGAAAAAACTTCTAAGTTAGGAAAACCTGCGTATAAAGCTACTATTGGGTGGCTAATGAGTTGCTGTTAGTTCAGGAATACCCGCTTGATGAGTGACGCCCGTTGGAGTCTGTTTGTATCAAGTCTATACTTTTTATGGGGCCAGGGTACGCCAGCCAGCCTATCATAATAGAATCGTAGATGGATTAGCTACTTCCACAGACAACAAAATAAATTATTCGCACGTGATCGAGTAACCCAGTTCGCCATGCGTGCCAGCGCCACGCTCGAACTGCTAACTTTCATCCTAGATTTGCAATTGCACGCTTTAGTTTAGATCCATATCTACTGCAATGTAGAAGTAACAACGAATCAAGCATGAGGACGAACATTATAGCGTGCTACTTACAAGGTTTCTAACAATAAATCACCGGTTGAACGATTCTGTAACAATACTCGGAACAGACACTACTAACTTTAACTTATTTAGGTATATAATTCTTGAATTGCTAGCAAATCATATCAACAATGTATTTAACGAACCTGACGCATCAGATTCAGTTGGTGTAGTCACAGCGACAGACACAGTTGCTGCCACTGGCGCCGCGACAGACACAGTGGCCACGACTGGCACCGTGACCGAAGTCGACACCGGCTCAGACGCCACGGTCACGGCCACAGCCGCAACCGCAACCGGCGACACGGGCGGCGTCACCGGAGCAACCGGCGCCGCCACCGGCTCGGCCAACGATTGCTTCATAATACACCTCGACATCAATATCCTTATTCCTTAAATCTATTTATAACTTCGAATCACACTTTCGCATAAACATCGAGACAGGACACACGTTTGACAGCGCACCAAACATTCGACTGTCGACCCGTTCCAAATATGTTTGTTTGTTTATTTTTAATTTTGGCGCCATTTTCTCACGTGACGTTTACCAGCCAGCCAGACACGTCAGTTGGCCAACCTTGTTGATCAAAATTTAACGTAGTCTATGGTTGATCGTGTTACCGTTTCATTTAAAATACAACAAAAACCTCTTTCGTAGTTTATTTTTTCTGCACCAAAAAAAAAAACAGATACGAACCTGGGGGTCTGTATATCTCCAACGTCGGTTTTCCCTTGGCGTTGGTGAGTATCATGCTCCTCCGTTTTCCGTTATTAGGAAACTGGAAACAAAATTCGTTATTATTTTCGCATGATGAACTACACGGTTTATTTTCAGCGGATTATGCACATCAGATGTTAAATGTGAGCTTAGACATCACAGACTATTTTTAAGCATGATTCTAGTCAGTTGCGTTATACCTAATATTGTTTACATAAGTTGCGTATCTGATAGTCCAGTTCCCGCACCGCACAAGAGGGAGGGTGGCACAAGCGGTTTTCAGTTTGCACTAATAAGCTAAGAACACCTTTGGCCAGGCTATAGAAGTATAGATAGGCTATAAAAAATATTGACTTTATATTTCTAGGAATTACAAGTAAAAGGTTCTTACCCCGAATTTAACGCAAGTGAAGCCGCGGGCAAAAGCTAGTATTAAATAAAATAAATAAGATGAAATTGAATCACATGCCGGTTACATAATATGTTACACAAGAGGTTTTTTTTTCATTTGATAGCAAACGTAGGGCCGGATAAAAAGCGGTTAGCTTAGGTCGGCGATAAACTCGGCAATATTTTAAGCGCCGGTGTGGTTAAATTTATTGCCAATCCCTATACCTTCGCTCAATAGAGGAAAACATCGTGAGGAAACCTACACACAGCGACGAAGTAATTCAACGTTGTGTGTGAAGTTCCCAATCCGCACTGGGCCCGCGTGGGAACTATCGCCCAAGCCCTCTCAGGCTCTCATACTGAGAGGAGGCCTGTGCCCTGCAGTGGGACGTATATAGGCTGATGATGATGATACCTTCGCTCATAGACACTGGCAACACCAAAACTATTCCTTTGTTGTTCTTAAGTTTGGCAATGCCTTTGCATTCGGTGCCGTATTGCGTACCTACGAGTAAGTATTTTCCAGGATGAATCCTATTTTCCTACGTCGGGACTCAAATTATTTCCGAGCCAAAGTTCTTCTAAATTGGTTCAGCGTTTGAAGCTTTATACCTATTATAAGGTTAGTCAGAAATAAAAAAATGTAAACGTTGTTATAATTATAAATTACGCAAAAAGTGGGATTGGCAAGTGCTAACTCACAGAATCTGAGTAAATAAATTTCGTATTTGTACAAAGCATTCTATCGCTGGCTGTCGGTGGTAGAGTCGTAAGCAAATATTTTGCCGTGTTCAAATATTTAGCAATGTTTGAAGCCTAGACTAGGCTTTTAGCTTCCAATGACCTATCGTTTCATTAGCAGTTGTGATGAAATGTTCCGACTATTTTACACTGAATTTCGTACGTTATTCCATGGTCTACCTAAGAAAGTGCGTACCTACTTAGTCTAAGTAAGTGGTTTGAGTGATGGTTTTGCCGCTTACATGTACTAAGGAAAATAATAATTAAATACAGCTGAAAATTAACAGTGGTGTTAGGTATTCTGTAATGAAACTAACCAAACTCATCAACAAGCTTGACGTCGAGCTGTAAACTTTTCCTTACAGTAGGTAGGTACATACATCACGCGTATCCCCAAATGTTCTCAATTTGTACTCAAAACTATGACATGGTTTTATCAATACCACGTTTCGTGTCCTCTGCCTACCCCTTTTTGGGAAAATAGGCGTTATTACATGAACTTACGTAAATAAATCGGCCCAAAATTAATGGCAACTTTTGTCGAAAATTGAGACAGACCGATACGAAATTTTCCGAGAAAATACGATTACAAAACCCCAATTCTATTGTTTTCTTTCGAAAAAGGAATAAATAAGGCAGCGGTTACAAAATGGCGGGAAGGTCGCCAGATGCAGACGGTGTGGGTGAATAGATAGTTGCTAGTGCGCCCACGCGGGATTGCATATCATGATCAACTTCACAATCGCTGCATAATTATTAATTATGTAATGCTAATGACTTAATCAAGCGTTGTTGACAGATACTGTAATGAACTGTAATGTACCTACTTTTAGCAGTGAGTTTTACTCGGACCAACAATGTGTACCTAATATAGTAGATTGTTCAACAAGGGGCTAAAACAAGCCATAATGTCACGAGATATTTAGACACCCGAGCATAGCGAGGGTGGCTATAGTTCGAGTGTCATTATGGTTGTTTAGTCTCGCGTTAAAGGGTGAATATCCCAGGTACATTTTTGACACGGCGGAGTAGTTATTGCCGCTGTTAACTGTTATTTACGTCTTATTGTAATTTTTATACTATAGCTGACATATCCCCCTATCTGTTACACAATATAAAACATTGACATGCCTTTTAATCTGGAAGAAAAAAAATGTTAAAGCTTTGATTTCCAATTTTGGTGGGCTGTCCGGAATCCATTTTTACTACAATATCATTAATTTGCTAAGAAACCCATGTGTAACACAAAATAACTTTAACCGTGGCATATTCTTAATTATTTAAGGAACATTATAAATAAATATCACCGTTGTGAGTTCGGTTATTGTGCCCAAAATCATACTTTAAACAAACGTCCGAGCGCGCGATCAAATTTTGGTGGACAAAGTTCGACTCGTTCTAATTCGCTTCTAAACGGCCCAGGAAGTATTAGCTTAACCTTCCGCGTACCTGCCAGTTACACTGCATTGACTGACGGTGAAAGCGGTCTGTGTTTGTCACTGCGTTTCCGTTAATCACGTAAAAACCCAATTTTGGTGCAAAGGGCGTTTTGGTGACTCTTGAAAAAAATGAAAGGTGTTTAATTACAACGTGTCTTTTAATCCTAATTTGAGTGGTTTAGGGTTCTTTTTAACGGAAGTAGCCTGAATTTGTTATAAATGTAACAAGTTTTTTTTTAGACATTTTTTTTATACCCGTTCCAATTTTGGTGGTCAAATTTTGGTGCTTGTTTCGAGCGACCAAAATTGGGAAACGCTACGAAAGGTGTAAAAATAGGCGTATTAATCATTTTTATTCGACAGTAATTTTAAGCGCAGAATTAAGAAGCAAAGAGAGAGAAAGATATCATACAAAAATAAAGGGAAAAAATTGCCACCAAAATTTTAAAACTGCCACCAAAATTGGCAAAAAACTACACTTGTTGAAATTCACCCTAAACACTCTACTTTTCACTTTGAATGCGAGGAAAAAAACGACGTTCTTTCTGTTATATAAAATTACAATACTGATTACAACAAAGCTTTCCATGTACAAATTATGTTTTAATCTAACCTAAGAAAAATTAAAAAAAAAACGCGGTTTTTCTTTTCTTTTACTTTTTTTTTGTAAAGTGACGCTTTGAATGCTTGCATATTTAGCCAACAGATTTTAACTTTAAACTATTTTTAAGCTTATTATTATTACACTATGCATAATAAAATGTGTTAATAATTATCATAATGAAATAAATTATTATTCGTAATCAATAATCGTGTTTTGCGACATTAAATAACTTTTAAAAGTTTTTTTGGCAGAGTAACAATTACCGCCATTTTTAAAGACGTAGAAATAGCCTCATTGACATTTTGAGGTTATTTTTACGTCTATAAAAATGGCGATAATCCTACGTTCTCAAACACGGTGACTGGCTGTTTAAGAGGTTTCTAAGGCCAATTAAAAAAATATTACTTTAGCCCCTAGAGCTTAAAAAGGAGTTTTAGGCCCGCTATATAGGGACTAAAGAATCACTTTAAGAGCATGAGAAGTGAAAAATAATAAAATTTATTACCTATCTAAGACATGTAAGCGACAATTTCGGTTGATTTTGTGATACTTGTGCCGGAAAAATCGAAAATCCTCCGCACTGATTTCGCGCGGTCGATTCGGTGCGGGATTAAATTACAACTCCTTGTACGATCCGCGTCCACGGATGTAAGCCGCGCAAGTTCCGCATCCATGGATGTCAACAAACATGAATTGCATCCCCAACATTCCTGCTACGTACCTGGTTGTGGTGCATGTTGTGGTGTGACTGGGGCCTGATGAAGCTCCGTTCCCGCATGATGACGCCAGGCGACGCGAAGTCCTGCATCCTGTAGCTCCTCTGCAGCTGACCGCCGATCTGAGTTTGCATCTCGTTGCTCATCTTGTTAGGTTACCGACTTGTCCCTCTGTTCTATATTCTGTGGCTCAGATATGCTGTGGTTTCCCGCCTTTTTTGACGTCAGTGTCAAACTTTTTAATTGTTTGCCGCGTAAGTTGCCAAGTATGTCGAAATGTAGCGTCAATTACCGCGCTCTGGTATTCAGGTTTCGATTTTAAAGGTATTTTTCAATAGTTTTTTTTTATATAACTATACATATAGATTACAAGACTTTTAATAAATAGATACACTAGATGAATGACTAGTATTATAGTTAAATTAACGCAATGTCACACTTATTTTGGTTATTTTCAATTATTTACAAATTCTCAATAAATAGGTACGTACAAAACTCACTAACTATTCAACTTATACGCCGAAAATGCAAGTACTTTCAAGCTTTAAAAATAAGTAATAACAGTTAAATAATCACAATCTGTTGTGACGTCACGTTAGAGATCAATCTTCTCCGTTATATATGCATATATAATTTACAAGTACACCTCTACCGTGGCCACAGATAGAGGCGTAATTTCGAGTTTTTTTCGTTTGATACGACTAAGACAAGAGCAGTGCAGGTTTATTGTGTGCCTGACAGTCACCGAGCGATTACTTAAATTATTTCGAGAGACCGCGCTTCTGCATCAACGGTCAAGTTCTCGAATCGTTTCGTAGTGGATTCCTGGGAACCCTTATCTGAAACAAAAAAAAACATCCTTAGACACACGCTATCTTATACATACTATCGATAGCTTGTCTATTGGCAATATTTTCAAAAATGGAACAGCGGGTTACCAATTCCTTTTTTGAAATCACCAAACCACGTGTCGCGCAAAGAATAAGTCGCGCAGTGGTTTATGTTCGCTCGACGAAACTAGTGGGGGTGATCGGCGCATCGGGGACAACGCGGGGAGGTGAAGTGCGATTGATCTACCAATAACGCGTCGCCGTCTACCCCCTAGCTCCTCAGATACCAGAGAGACCTAAAAATCGATTTCTGCGCTTACCCCCTTCTACTTTTGCCGAGCGATCTTAACTCCCTGCGCGACCTATGCGCCTTTCTCATCTGCTGGTCGGTCTAGTTACTTTTAAAATCTAATCCACACTTAAAATATTTTGAACAGAGTTCGTAAAAAAGTGCAGATCACTCCTAAAACCGGTTTCTAACAATACCAACATCATTGCACGGGACGGAAAAAAGGAAACCGCCAATTACTCTGGTATGTACCGTAGACGACATGATGAGGTGTAACAATGGCTTGCCCCGGAGCGTACTTTGGGTGTAATGATAGTGGGAAGCTGGCTGTTAGATGGTGTGGTGTATTGTACTAGCGTGTTCAATTTGACGTCTAAACATTACTTTGATGTAATAGGTCAATGACTGAATAGATGAGTTACCAAGGCCGGTTAATGTCGATGACATTTTAAGAGTTTTAAATTGAAATTAGGTATGCTAGCTTTGTATTTAATAGTCTGCGGCAAGTTAGATGGCATGATTTTAATAATTTATGGCAATAAGTTTCCTCACTTATCCCTACTAGAAAAATCTGGCTATCTAACTTACTGGGGTCAATACAAGCACTAATAAGGCTGCAGACGAAAATTAATTTTAGTCTCAGAATAGATTATTTACTCGCAAGTAGGTAAGTAATCGAGAACAAAATTAAAATACAGATCCCTTATGCCTATGTAAATGGGGTAGGCAGAATGCACGATTTCGTAGCCACTCTACCACTATCTGAGGTTTAAAGACTGATGAAAGAGTCGTAATTAAGCGCCTACTAAACAGGGCATTGTTAGGGTTTTTCTATGTATCACTTCGTGTCCTCTACCTGCTCCATTTGAAACAGGCGTGATGTATGTACCTATATATTATTATGTCATTATTCATTATGATTAATTCCAGTAGCTTGACTCACCGCTCTCTCGTGGTGCGCATCTGTCGTTCGTGCTCTGCACTCGAGCCTCGTTCACTTTACTCGTATTTGATTCACTGTGACAAAAGAAAGTCATGTTAATTACTTAAGTATGATATAAATTATAGCGTTATTCAATGTGTTGCCCCTTTCATGAGAGGAGAGGAGAGGATTTCAAGATGCGGGTAGTTTGTCTTAGAGCATGTTTAATCAAAATAAGTCACTCTACCAGCTTTTTTCGTAAAGTATCGATCTACAGAGATGAATTAATAGATAAAAAATAAGTTTGCGTAACATAGCTACATACGTATAATAAAATTAATATCGAGGTTTAAATGTCAATCCTGACCCTCCTCAGTTTTACGGTATTTCTACAGAAATGCACTTTGTCGTTTCAAAATGTCTACGTAAGTGTGCACAACCTCGCCACACAGCGCATGGTGTGCAAAGCCTAGAATCTAGACGCTAATAATGTTCAAAGCAAACAAAAGATAAGTGTTACGAGTACTTTAGAGCGAGCATTCTTCAGTTTAGATGAATACACAGTGAGCTCATTTTGCATTCAGCGTTTCTACTACATATAATAGCACTTGCATAGACTTGCAGCCACTCAAGTTTTGAGTAGGGTCCAAGCAATAAACGAAATATAATAAAGTATTACTTTTGTACAGTGTACCATTCATTTCTTCTGCCTGAAACCTATTATTTTTAAAGACCTATCCATAGATACCCCACACGTATGGGTTTGGTGAAAAAAATTGAGTTTCAGTTCTAACTCCAAAATGTATCGTTTTTTATATTTTTGAGTGAAAATCTTAATACGTTGCACAGAATAGGATCTATTTACAAAGTTTCAACAGTCTTATAGTTTCGGAAAAGTGGCTATGACATACGGACGGACAGACAGAAAGACATGACAAATCTAGGGTTTCGTTTTTTGCCATCTGGCTACTGGCTACCTATTTCAAAAGCGAAACCAATGAATGCAAATAAGTTACAAAATCCTTGTGGTTACTTAAACTTGACATTTCCTTAGATCCTGCAAAATTGCGACGTATCTAAAAATCGCAGAATAACCGTAGGTGGATCTCCATGACATCATGAGAGCCCGACACGCCCGCAAAAGTTTATCATTCAAATAACAACTCTGTAACTATTACTATTAGTTCTAAGTCAGAGTAATTGAGACTTAGGACAGTGTTCTATGGAGATGTAAACAACTGTGTACATAATGCATGAATGTATGGCTCTAGGTCGTCGGATTTAGTCATTGTCTTTAGTTCCTCTGATTAAACTCACATTGTTGACAAAAGATACGTAACATGTATGGTATTATTAATTTATTATGCAACTATCTTTCAGAGGAACAGGTTATGGGGTCAGTTTGTTGTTAGTTGAGAGAATAGGTAGGAATTTCGACAGGTTTCGTACCGTTTCATCAGTTTCCTAAAACATCCGTTTTTGTGAATACCGTCCTCTAAATATGTACGATCAAGGACTTTAATTCGCGAGCCACCATAGAACCTTTTCAAAGGAAAATCATTACGATTTCCCGTGATAATTGACGAAATGTCACTATGACATTTACTGTGAATTGATTCCATGGTGGCTCACAAATTAAAGTCTTTGACTTTACCGATACATTCCAACGTAAGATGCTTACCGCTTACCATTTCCCAAGACATTCGTTGTTTTGGGAAACGGGTGAGTTGGAAAAAGGATGGATCGTTCGAATTAATTTTTTTAAGCACTGCTAGCTCTTAGAACTTTGTGACGAAAGTTACCTAAGGTATTCAAGAAAATGTATTTACAATCTATGAAGATAATTTTAGATTTACTTTATTAAGTTTTGTTTTTTAGCTAAATCTTGCCAGTCAAACTTGAAACGCTCTAATCGTCAACCCAGCCAGAGACTAAAACACAAAGGTCTTGCCCATCAGTGGGATACTTTCAGTGGTGAAGCTAGGGG
>BHDV01022743.1:23693-70719 GCA_005406045.1 Adoxophyes honmai | reverse complement strand
AAACTCAAAGTGAAACGAAGTTGGTGTGCACACCTAGTGTTTAAACCTAAAAGAAAACTCTAAATAAATCTTCAAGAAAGAAGACCGCAACGCAATCACCCGGAGCGTGTTGTTCGTATCCTGATCCTGAAAAAGAGGTACGTGCCGCTCCACGGGGTATGACGGGCTCTCCCACAGAAGGTCATACCCTCTAAAGACCACACGAACTCCTTCGAAGCCATTTGCTTTTTTAAGCTTTAGGACCGTTATCATTTCGTTTACAAACAGAAGATCGACTTCTGTGCATATAAAAACCACTCCGCTGCCGCTACGGTAAACAACATGGGAATTCCCAGAAGTCTTTAATGCGGGCAGGAAAACCCGGCATTTAGCTCTCTAGAATGATTACGTAGCTATCGACCATATTAGCTAGTACCCATCACACCGCTAGCGCAGTTGTTGCTTAGCATTGTGCAACCCATTGGTATGCCTCATTAACAGTTAAGCTTGGACATTAAAAGGAATAAAACAATATAGACTTTTGTAAGGCTTTTTTATTTAAATTCTTGGTCCAAAATTACACTATCTAATAAACTTACAAAACTTACATACCTATCTAAAGACGACCTAGTCACTAGGTCCTTGTGTGTTTGTTACAGACATTTAAGTACCTAGTTCTCCTCCGACAATATTTACCTACAAGAAGTATGGTACAAAATATTTTGGAAACATCGACTTGATTCTTCTTAATTATTAAAATAAATGCATAAATCTTCACTAGCAACTAGTTTTATCCTTATAAAATCGTTACGAGATTTTATTTACGATTGAGATGTAGGTATTGTTTTATTTACCTACAAAGAATTCATTGGTGATATCTGTAATATTGTCCTTATCTAGTAATCAATTCACTAATACAACTAGGCGCCTGCCTTGTAGTACTAAATAGTGAACTGATACACTGATATAAATAAGTACGTAAGTCCTTAGACCGGGCACATACATACGGAATTCCTTTTCGGAATCTCTAACGCACTAAATCCATACGACATCTATGGACCAGCCACACACATTCGGAAAAAATCCGTTCTGAATTCCGAACGGAAAGCTGCCGTCTGTGTGTGACTGGTCCATAGGTTTGTATGGATTGACTGCGTTCGATTCTCCGATTCGAGATTCCGAAACGGAATTTTTCCGAATGTATGTGGCCGGCCTTAGCTCCAAACGCAGCGGAAGCAGGCCGGCGCGGCGCGGTGGCGTGACGGTATCGGTTGTAATATTCGACATCTAACGAAGGAGCGCGCACATTGAGCGCACATCGCACCGGCCGGGAAATAAGCGTTTTTGTATCATCACATCACGCCACCGCACCGCGCCGCTTCCGTTGTCAGTATGTTTAGAGCTTCTTTTCTATGACTGTAAGGGATTGACTAGCAATATTAGTATCATTTTTATCTAACTGTAAACATTAAAAAAATGCTAAAAGTAGCCTTTTCTTCTCAAAAAGAGATACAGATACAGGCATGATATTAGAAATCTCACAACCGTTTTTATTATTATAAAAGTGTTACGTCCTTTTTTAATCATAAAACTACCGTGAGATTCACTCATAGTGAAAAAAATCGGTATAAACAACGTGAGTAATTCCGTTATTTTTCACTATGAGTGTTACGTTCTACTGGAGTAGCACGGCCACAAGCACGATTCTGGCGTCTCTAAGGTAACGCCTCCAGCCGCTCCAGTTAAGGACACTTTAAGCTGAGACGCACCGGTAATGGACACTTCATTATTATTTTTAAAATCATTGTAAAATTTATGACTATTCCTTAGTACCTTCACTAAGATCATTGTCCATAACTGGTTCCCTGTGCATCTTTGGTGCCGTTACCTTAGTTTGATATGCCATGCCGAACCGGGAGTACATTGCCCGGTGGTTTAAGATCGCTCGGAAAAGTAGTGGGGGTAATGCACAAGTGCGACTGATCTATGACGTGTCTCCGTACCCCGCGCACCTCGTATAGCGAATAATCTAACCCACATACCCCTTCTACTTTTAAATTTACTTTTTTTAATTTAGTGTCAATTATTTTTGAACATTCCGTAGATGGAGATGGCTAAGTTGGTTATAATGTAGCGGTAATCGACGTGCATCATCAGAGCTGCCTTCACGCAGTCAGAGGGGGCGAGGGGGAGGCGGTAGTCCCTCAAGGTCATTGCCCGGATCTCGTAGAGCATGTATCCTGTCAAGCCGAAGACCGCCACACAGCAGTACAGGATGATAAAAGAGTCGAGATAAAAGTACCAACTGCAGCTTAAAGCCAGTCCTGTAAAAGAAAATACAATTTTATCATGGCGTCTAAACGCATTAAAAAATATGAGACATGTTTCTTGGTTTATCAAATAACTAGCGACCCGTCCCGGCTTCGCGCGGGTGCAGTGATATTAAAAAATAGCTAGCTCATACCAGAAATACGTAATATTAATCGGAATTCCTCTACAATATTATGCTTGTATTATACATATAAACCTTCCTCTAGACTTACTCTATCTATTAAAAGAAACTTAGGTGAAAATGGTATCATTTATCTAGTGACGCCAAGCGAAACTTTTAAGCGCTATTATAATCGTCATTTTTGTTTGTCATAGAAAAAAAACTGTTCAAATTTTTTTGGGTCAGGGAGGGCACAGTCGCTCGAAGAGAACAGACGCTCGAACGCACTGTGCTGGAAAGTGAAAGAGCTATCTATCTGTCTACTACGTTAATAAGAAGCAAATAAGAAGAAAATGACGTCAGGGCCAACAGTGGCTCGATTTGGAGAAGTACACACTGGCTCGCGGGTACGAGTACGTATGAAATTATAAATGACAAATAAAATTACTACCGAAAGTTTAGGTAATTTAATAAAAGTTAAATAAAAAATGTTGTTGATTGTTCTTGGAACTTTAAATTTAAAACCTGACGGCTAATATAATAAAAGTTAAAATTTATACCTACCTAAGTACCTACCTATTTGCAGAATGCCGCGACATAAAAGATTGGCTTTTCAGTACCTAGAAAAATAGTCAACCACACGGCGGAAGAAGTTAAAAGGGGTTTGGACTTGATTCGAAGTGGCACATCAATTAAGAAAACTTCTCGAATTACTGGAGTAGGTTACACAGTGGCGCGATTTCCATTTTAAAAAAAGTACTTTAAGTAGTTTAAGTATTTCTTTTTCGGTGTATGTAATTGGAAATCTATTTGAAAAAATCCTAGCGACTGTACCCTCCTTGACCTAATCTATCTGACGGGCTAAATTGTTTTCATGTTTAGTCTATTTGTATGTATGTGTATATGTACTTAGACTTAGTGTCCCCTCACTCACCATACATGACTATCAGACAGCCAGCTGCAATGAACATGGCTATACTGGTCTTGAACTCCTTCTCTGTATGCAGCACTGAGATGCTGTACATCAGCAGAACAAATACCACGACGACGAAGCAGATCCAGCTAGTAAGAATCTAAAAAGATAGATAGATATCCTTACTTCATTTTGAAAGTTACAATTCGATAATTCGGTATGTCAAAACAACAAATTCACAAAAGAATCGTCAAATAGGTAAACAGTAAGTTATCGAAACAAATGAAACGACGAATTAAAATAAAGACACCGAATTGTCACTATTAAACATTTGTAAAATGTAAAAAAAAATGTACAAGAAAATGTGAAAACCTAAAAGGAAAAAAACCGGGCAAGAGCGTGTCGGGCAGCACATGATAGGGTTCCGTAGCTAGCTAAATTTCATTTTGCGGTTGACTCCCATACATTTTGTTCGGACGACTGTAACTACATAAGTTGGTCGAGTTGTATAAAAATGACTATCCCCGATACTGAATCCGATATAATTTTCGTTTAAAATACTTACTTTGAGGTATATACCATATTTTTTTCAGCATCATTTTAGTAATATTTCACAAGTTACGGTGGAGGGACATCTCAAATTTTAACTTTGTTTTAGATTATCTCAAGACTGGGGGGTTTGATCTACATAGTTTTAAAGCATTTTTGTTGCATTTTATAAGACCTTTTCAATGATATGCCACACGTTGGGGCCTGTCCAATTTAATTGCATTTTGCGATTTGCTTCATACATTTTGTTCGGGCGACTGTAACTACATTAGTTGGTCGAGTTGTATAAAAATAACTATCCATGATACCGAGTCCGCTATAATTTTGATTGATAGTACTGTACTGACTTTGCTTTGAGGTATACATTATATTTTTTTCAGAATTATTTTAGTAATTATAATAAAACGACGGTTTGGCAGTTATCAACGAACTAACTTTTAATTTCAAGTTTTGACAGTTATGACATGAGAAACAATTAGTGCACATACCTACACTAGATGGCGCTACTAGTATCTTACAGTGATGATTATTTGGATATAATTCAACAGTAATATTTAATAAGTTACGGTGGGGGGACATCTCAAATTTTAACCTTTTTTTAGATTATCTCAAGACTAGGGGTCTGATCTACATAGTCCCAATGTTTTATGCATTTTTAAAGAGCTTTTCAACGATACCACACACGTTGGGGTTAGTCCAATTTATTTTTTTAAGTTCACTTCTCGTTGTATGGGAGGGGGCCTGAAAAAAAATCAGATTTTCATAATTTTAAAAACTAACTTTTGGAACTTCATTATCTATCTCTCCACCAATTTTCGTGACAATCGGTGCAGTAGGGGCGGAGTAGGAGCGCGGACGGACGGACATGACGAAACCATAAGGGTTCCTTGTTTACTACGGAACCCTAAAAACTGCGAATCACACAATGTGTGATGTCATGATAAATGAAAAAGAACGCGCCAAGGAGACGCCCCGCGAACTATGTAGTTACGGCTTTGTAGTCGGCTGTATGGTTTCGGCCTTACCTCTCCCATAATGGCATCATAACCGATCACGCCGATAAAGAAGGCAACGGAGACAGGGTACATGAAGAGGAAGAAGTAGTTGAAGGGCCTCTTAAATCGGGCTTCATCGCACCAGTGGATCAGTACCAGCGTCCCGACTAGCGCTATAACTGACGACACCCTGCGAATCAGAGGAAAAAATAGATGTTGATAGACAGAATCATGGTTGTTTCCCGTTTCTTAGCCAGTTTTAGAGGAATTTAAGGTATAAAGTTAGCTAGAAGAAGTTTAGTATACTGTATAGTGATATAAAGTGATGGTTGGTATCCTGTCGTTTGAAGGCGTCCATAAGTTAAGTGAGATGTTTTTTTATTTTTTTGATCCTCCCTCCCCCCCTGGTGAGATGTCGAGAGATTTTATTCAACCCCCTCCCCCACCCCCAATCTCACGTGAGATTTTCCAAAATGTGGGTTTCTTACGTTTTGCGTTGGATTGTTTTTGTAAAAAGAATAAAAATCTGAATGTAAAAAAACAACATTAAAAAAAAATCTTAAATATTTCTTCGTTCAGATACACTCATGAAGTGTCAAATGTTAAGTGCCATCCTCACTCCGTTTTTTAAGACCTTAGGCAATGTTCTATGTATCTGGATTCATCATTTATCATCATTATCAGCCGCACACATTGGTCAAAGACCTAAAACCAAGGTCTTTGACCAATGTGTGTTGCCAGTATCTGGATTAAATGGAACAAATTAGTATAATTTTGTAAGAATGAGAAATAAAATTGCGTGATATTTGCCGAGACCCCCCTCTCCCCAACGTAAGATTAGATGAAATTTGGCTCGACCCCCTCCCCCCTTTAAACACCTTACGTATTATTTATGGACGGCAGGCTACAAACGCACTGACAGTGGAGGCGGGGTGGCGCGGCGCGGTGGCCGTCACGGTAGGTAGTATCGGTTAAGCATCATTTAGGTATAATATTCGAAAACAAACAGGGCCGCACCGGCCGGAAAATAGCGTTTCGTTCGTCCCGTCACGCTACCGCGCCGCCCCGCTTCCTCTGTCAGTGCGTTTGGAGTTTTATCCCATTCAAAACACACTCTAGTGCTAAATAACTAATAGATAGGACTGTTAAAAATTATTACGCCGCAAAGAAAAAAGGATTACTAACGTCATTGCGATCCAGTGCCGTCGCATCAGCTTGTAAAATTCGAAGGGCTCGCACACGAACACCGCCAGGATGATGGTGACCGGGATGGCTTGGAACATCTTGATGACCAGAACCTGGAAAGGGAAAGAACATGAATACGTTCGTATTCTCAAATGGGGCAGGGCAAGCGCTCAAAACGCCACATCGTATATTACGCTTCATACTATAAAGGGGGCGTCCATAAATTACGTGAGGTGTTTTAGGGGGGAGGGGGTCGAGTCAAATCTCATCTAATCTCACGTTGGGGGTGGGGGGGTCACGGCAAATATCACGCAATTTTTTCTTGTTTCAAACAAAAAACTACTATTTTGGTCCATTTAATCCAGATGCCTAAGGTCTTAAAAAGCGAAGTGAGTAGGTATGTGGATGGCGCTTTACATTTGACACTTCATGAGTGTATCCGAACGAAGAAGAAATTAAGTTTTTTTTTAAGTTACGTCTTTATTTTATTTTTCTTTTTAGGTACTATAACATTTTGAAAAATCTCACGTGAGATTTGGGGGTGGGGGAGGGGGTTGAATAAAATCTCACGACATCTCACCAAGGGGGGTGGGAGGGTCAGAAAATTGAATAAAACACCTCACGTAATTTATGGACGCCCCCTAAGGGACCCACCGGGCACAGTCATAAAACGCCGCCACTGCCGTATTTTCTGTAGTATTCACACATTTTAAATGGACTCGCCACACAAGTTTGACGCCGGTGGCCGCCACACGCTACAAGTCGCAGCTCGCTTCTTGTGGCCCACCGCCACTAAACGGCTGTCTGAACTAAACGAGTGGCTGTCGCGCGGTTAAACTACTTTTGTTAACCGACTTAAAGAAAAGGAGGTTCTCAATTCGACCTAATTTTTTTTTTGTGTATGTTACTCGATATCTCGGAGACCCGTGAACCGATTTTCAAATTTTTTTTTAATGGAAAGGGTCGTAATCTCAGATAAATAATGACGGGATACGCTGTCCAAGGCGTTACCCCTCTGTCAAAGGTATAAGCTAAAAAATCCTACACGTTTTATAAAACTACTTCAGCCGCCATCTTTTCCCAGACTTACCTTGACCGCCGTGCCGAACACATCACCCAGAAAAATGCCAATCTGTGCGGTATTTTCATGTAAAAATAATTCCAAGAGTTCTAGTTTGCAAAAGGACGGAGTTACCTTCCATTTCTGACTTTGTTTTAAATGATTTCGTTATTATTTACTTTATTTTTTAAATTACAAACTTATAGGTTACGCGACGAACCTTGATCACAGTTATTCCCACGATACAACCTTGTAGTGGCGTCACCGTTACATTAAAATCGGATTGTGGGCGTCTAAAAATTACATTCATTTATTTTAGGTAGATATATACCATTACAATGATATTCCGTTGGAATTATAACAATTCTTAACATTTACAAGAAGTTATCTCAATCAGACTTTACGTTTACGTCTTGCAAAAGTTACTTCGTTTAGAAGACGACTAATGTGGAAAAATATCGATAAACAAATGTCGATAGTGGAAAAGTAGGTACAGAATAAATTAATGTAGTTCGCTTTCAGCCTCCGATATGTAATCAATTATGTTGTCTGCGATAATGAAATAAAGAAGATAGAATTTTTATACTTACATTCGTCGCGCGTGATGTAATAATAATAATGGTTAATAGGTGCTGAATGTTAAAAAAAATACATAAAATGAATGGTGTTCGAATTAACTTTCAACTAAATGTAAGATGTGTAAGTATAAGTTTAAAACGAAAATGTAGGGTTTTTTTTTTATTTTTAAGTAGGTTCGGTTTGCTATTATTCTCAATGTTCATTCATCACAACGTTTCCTACTAACATAACGAATAATTTAACTATTTTACTAAGCCATAATTGTTACATTACTGTAAAGTTTTATAATCAAGACAGTTTTAATTAAAATTTTAGGTTAATGTGTTTTACTTATGTGACTTATTTCTGCTAACCTTCAAAGATTGCACCCCTTCTAAAATGTGAAATTTATTTAGCTACGTATCTTGATACTTTAGCAACAAAGTTAACTATTTAATTATATATAATACAATCGGGTCATGTAAAAAAATCGTTTCTTTATTTTACACTAGACGCTCAGAACGATTTATCGATATCGATATTTTCGAATCATATTCCTTGCACTATCTTCTTACCCACACACCTGCAAGCTTGCGTGTTTGGATACGGAGTAAGATGCAATTCTGAGCGTGTTTGCGTGAATTTTTAAATTGTGTGTTGGTTCCATGCATGTGCGCGTACATAAAAACGCAAATCATTTTCGCGTATGTGTGTCGCCTGTTTATGTAGTAGTTACCTCGTCCCCCGCAGAAAACGACAGAATTTTTTGTTCGAGAAAATTGACCGATGCTGTCTCCCGTCCTTATTCCTCCGAGGTCGTAATTGGTCCCATTGGCACGAAATCAGGATCTGATGATGGAATCTTGGAGAAATCGAGGGAACTCTTCAAATGTTATAGGGACATGTACGGTGTTTTCGGTAATTTGTTGATGAAGTCAAGAATTTACATTCAGTAAACAGAATACTTTCAAAATACTGCTATTTTGAAGTCGGTTTTTTTAACCGACTTAAAAAAAGGAGGAGGTTCTCAATTCGACCAATTTTTTTTTGTGTGTATGTTACTCGATATCTCGGAGACCCGTGAACCGATTTTCAAATATTTTTTTTTAATCGAAAGGGTAGGTATAACTCGAAATTGGTCCCATTGGCACGAAATCAGGATCTGATGCTGTAATTTTGGAGAAATCGAGGAAACTCTTCAAATGTTATAGGGATATGTACGGCGTTTTCTGTAATTTGTTGATGAAGTCAAGAATTTACATTCAGTAAACAGAATACTTTCCAAATACTGCTAATTTGAAGTCGTTTTTTTTTTGTTTAAAATTATGTTTTTATATAAAATTATAGCTTCTCGTGGCTGCGTTTGTGGATGTGGCCGCGGAGGGATTTTTTTACAGTTTCAAGTTAGATACATGAAGATATCATGTATCTCATACTGAGAGGAGGCCTGTGCCCTGCAGTGGGACGTATATAGGCTGATGATGATGATGATGATGACATGAAGATATATTGAATGACAGCCAGCTTAGCCCAGGAAGATGCGAGTAGAGATGAGCGCGAGATAGAAACAATACCTGTCACTGTCTAACTAGAGATATTAGAATGTGACAGGTTGCTAGCCTGTCGCCTTAAGTTTCTAAGTCGCCTCTTATGATATCCACTGAAAATCAACAACAAAACAGCGAAATTCGGGAATTGCGCGTGAACACGGTCTCCAAGACAGTGTATAGAGATATTATAAGTCGTTACATTATCTCGCTTGAGAGTCTGTTTCTGAGTAACACCGTTGACTTTATTATCATTTCCACAATACAGCAAGGCCAATAACTCGTCAGTGAATTCCTTAACAAAATATTGTTGTGTACCGTGTGGTGCCGGGTTAGAATAGCACCTCCCACCTCCCACTTTCTTCCCGTGGGTATCGTAAGAGGCGACTCTGGGAAAGGGTTAGTGTATTGTTGGCGATGGGCTAGCGACCTGTCACTGCAATATCACGTTTAACCATCTGGTTACCCTGACATTGTATAACGTGGCACTGAATTTTTGAATTCATGTGCTCTGCCTACCCCTCTTGGGATAACAGGCGTGAGAATATGTATGTATGTTTGTATGTATGTGTAAGTTTAAGAGCGTTAATTAAGTGCAAGCCATACATACATACGATGAACACACATGACGCCTGTTTTCCCATATGGGCTAAGCGGATCCAAAATCCATGTCTGTTTTACTTTCATAACCACTTCTAGCACATTTTAACTACTTAGTATTAGTATTTTTTAAATTTCGTGTCGTTTGCCTACCTTTTGGATAAAGGCAATCCTGCTGATTTTGTCCTCAAATAAGTCCGCGAACTCTTCATCTTCGGGTAAATCCTCGGAGTCCGGACACAGCGCTTCTGTTGCCTAAAAATTATGCAATCCTTTAGTAAATGGTGAGCCAGCTCGTGCTACGCGGTGGGTGCAAGCAGACTGAATTAGACTGTACCATAATGTACCATCGCAAACAGGGATTGTTGAGCCACTTAACTTAACTTAACTTGGTCGTGTAATACTGATCCAATAGCTGATATCTAGTCTGCCGCATCGGTCATTGATTACACGTCTAAATTGCGAACAGTGGCAAGTGGCTCAAAAATCCCGGTTCGTGACTGTACTTACACAAGTTAACAGTAGAACTGTAATTGTTAGCGACGGCGTAAGGGATTTATGCGGAATATTTTAGCTAGCAGCGCTGTTAAAATTCTCACAAATCTTTTCCGTCAACGCTAGCAAATACAGTTACAGAACTTATGTCAGTAGATAGTTAGTAGTCCCGGCATCTATCTCGGCAAGGTTTTGATTAATGGGGCTAAGTTCATCGCTTTACCAAGGTGGCGGGTAACCTGTAGGATACAGGACGAACCGAGCACAAGCGGAGTCGTTTCCAGCTTCGTGCTCGCGGCGTCAAGTAATGACGTACGAAGCAAATCCCTTTGTGCTATCAAAAAACTGACAACAGGCGAATCGCAGCCGAGCACGAACGAAATGCTCGCGGCGCGCTCGTGCGAAGCTTGTTTGGGCCACACTAGACGAATTGTGCTCGATTCGTCAAGCGTAAACGTACCTTATGAATTCGACCGATCAACGCGTGCCCGATCACCGAGAAACCAATCACCAATCAACGCCACTGTTGCAGCTCACAAAAATCGTTCACCAGTATTCATTTCCGAGCAGTAGGAAGGAGAAACTCTAACTCACCTTTTTCTCTGCGGGGTCTTCTTCCACAGCCACGTAGTAAGACGGAGGCAGGTCGGACCCTGACGTGGTGGCCATTGGAGACAGTTAGTGGAACTCACTCTGCAAGTTAAACGCCTTGAATAAGATTCACAGACAAAATGTATTTTAAGTATCTACAAACATATAAACATCCCCTTTCTTCCCGTGGGTGTCGTAAGAGTCGACTCTGGGAAAGGGTTAGTGTATTGTGGGCGATGGGCTAGCAACATGTGAACCTGTCACCATGTGTTAACCATCTGGTTACCCTGAATTTGCTAAACGTGGCACTGGATTTTTGAATTCATGTGCTCAGCCTACCCCTCATGGGAATACAGGCGTGAGACTATGTATGTATGTATGTATAAACATCAGGCCTGTATCCCTAAGTGGGATGAGCAAAGCATTCGAAACTTTTACAGTTGTCAGATTTGACAAGTTTCCTTTGCTGAACTATTGTCCAATAAAATATTTACTGTCCCTTAACCTGTCAAATGTGACAACTGAAGTTTGTTTACATTTAGTTAAGTATTTAAACCGACAGAGTATAATTATTTTGGTATCCAAACATGAAAAAAAATCGATAACCTAGGTCATAACTCGCTATTAATATAATTTTATCACAGTTTGAACGAAGTAAAATAATTCAAGTTTACTTACCAACAGATAGCACAGAAGTCCAATTGATGCGAGAAATAATAAAACACGTTGCGATGCGCGACGTCTGCGCAAGTCCGTTGTATAAACACGACTGAATTCCCGAGCGTTGCCGAATGCAACCGACACTATCCGAAGACCACAACCGGCTAAATACACACACACACACACATATACTCACGCCTGTATTCCCATGAGGGGTAGGCAGAGCACATGGATTCAAAAATCCAGTGCCACGTTTAGCAAATTCAGGGTAAATCTCTACTAAAATTATAAGTCTGAAGCTATTCTGTTTGTTTGTTAACTTTTACGTTTCAATCGCTGACCATTTCGACAAAAATCGTTTTGGAACACCTGAAGTCCTGAGAAAAGACCACTTTTTATTCCTGAAAAAGGCAGTTTTGGAAATATAAGTGTATAATGTAAGTCAAGCTCTTTCCAATAATGAAGAGTCAGAGAGATAAGCGAAAACTGCGCAAGCCGTGTCGCGGGTACAAGCTTGTGTATGTAGATAGATATGTAACCAATCTAGATAGCTAAATGCCGGATTTTCCTGCGCGCATTTAAAAACTTCTGAGCATTCCCATGTTATTGTTTACCGTCGCGACAGCGGGGTGGTTTTTACACGCACAGAAGTCGAACATCTGTTTGTAAACAAATAATAACGCTCCCATGGCTTGATTAAAATAGCTTCGATGGAGTTCGTGTGGTTTTTAGAGGGTATGACCTTCTATGGGAGAGCCCGTCATACGTAAGAAAACGGTAGCTCAGTTGGAGACTGCAGATACCATGGTCGTGGGTTCAAACCTACCTCTTAAACTTTGAGCAATGTTTCATGTCAATTTAGGTATAGTGGTCACAAATGATCCCCGGGGCTATACCGGACAGGGTCACCCATACCGGGTTGGGTCGGGGTGATGGGCCAGACCAAGAGCGACACCCCCGCCGAAAGCCGTGAGGTTAGGCCAGGCGGGGTAGGGGAAACGCCCTTTTCAGGGCGCACCGGGGTGGGGATGCGCCCTTTTCAGGGCGCATCATTCCGTGAGGGCACGAGGAGAGGCTGCCTCCTCGTTATCAAACAAACAGCCTTTATGCTCGCGACTCCTTCTTAGTCAAGAAGGGGCGTTGAGGAGGGGACCACACCCCTTTAAAAAGGACATGGGGATGGAGAGCACACTCCTTAAAAGCAGTGAGGGGCCAGCAATGGCTAACCGGCGGGTGTCGCGGTAGCATGCCTATGGCGATCCCGTGACACCCCGCATTAACGGTCGGGGGGGAGTGCTGGGTTTTAACGGGTATTCCTTCCTTCGGGGAGGCGAGTCCCGTACATCCATGGAATTGTTGCCGTCATGAATCATACCATGGCGACAACAATTCCATGTAGAGTGCGTAAATGCATTTCCCAGCCCAAACAAAAAAAAAGGGTCAATCAAACAGCGTCGACCGGTGCCATCGAGCAACAATCGATGAACTTGTTAGTCGACTGATTCTGTTACTCAATTAAAGCTACCAGGACAGTCGTTCAACTTCGATCGACGTTGGCCGATGCCGTCCATCGACAATCGATCGAAGGATACTAATGCGCAACAGTGATGATGCGCAGTCAAGGAAATTGATACCCGTGCTACTTTTAACCTTTTCATAATACATTTCATATTGCTTTAATTAGTAGATAGTACGGAATGTCACAATGACATTTCTTGTAAAAAGGTACGAAGTGGCAGTTATCAAATTATTTGACTGTACGCGCAGCAGATGACGAGGCAAGATTGAAAAAGTTTGAGAACCCGCGTGTTTTGCGACAGCCCGTCAAGCGATTGGAGACTTTTATTCCCAGACGATTGGGCTTATTTTGAATGTCAATACGAAACAGTCCCTCAGGCTTGTTTCACAAGTTAAAATAATAACACAGTCTGTTTTCGTTTGGTTGTAATCAGTCCCATTCATCACCTACGTGTGAATTGAAAATCCTGTGACAATATTGACTGTGAGTGTTTTACTAAGACATAATGTATTTTGATTTTAAATTGGTTTGGTAGCCAAAGGGTAATAACGGGATGCTATTGCTGAGGCTTCCGTCCGTCCGTCCGTCTGTCACCAGGCTGTATCCCAAGAACGATGATAGCTAGGCGATTAAAATTTTCACCGATGTATTTTTG
The DNA here is from genome assembly GCA_005406045.1 of Adoxophyes honmai. NCBI lineage: Eukaryota > Metazoa > Arthropoda > Insecta > Lepidoptera > Tortricidae > Adoxophyes > Adoxophyes honmai. Next base: position 56,982 of record BHDV01022743.1, on the reverse strand, counting down.
TTGTGGGTATAACAATAAATGCTAAAAATGAAATAAACATTTAAGATTAGGCTCCCATACAACAATCGTAATTGTTTTCGTGTATTTGGGTCGATATAAATAACAGTGTCGATATAAATAGCCAAACTCCCGTGTGGTGCCGGGTTAGAATAGCACCTCCCCCTTTCTTCCCGTGGGTGTCGTAAGAGTCGACTCTGGGAAAGGGGTTTGTACTTATATTGTGGGCGATGGGCTAGCAACCTGTCACTGCAATATCACGTTTAACCATCTGGTTACTCTGCTGAAATATGTATATTAAGTTTAAGCATTATAGTATCATTTTAAGCATAGATGAAAGAGGTATGAGGTTGCTAGAATGTTGCATAGAGCATCCCTTACTTCCTTAGTTGCCTCTTACGACATCTACGGGAGAAACTCTAAACCTGGTCAACTTGCGGTAATTACCTCTACTATCGTGCCTCGCTCACATTTCACCTCGCATTAAATTTCACAAAAGAATACGCAACAGTGTAATGCTTATGGACGATCCATTTTATGGCTTTTTTATTGTCAGCCGTATAAGGGCACAATAAAAGTGGTAACGGCCATCTCTGGCTCTAACTATAAGAATGAGCGATGACGCGTCATAAAGGGTGTAAGGACTTTTAGAGTCGACGGGGGATGTCGTGTCGGAAGCGTTGTCGTATGTCGTTACTTAGTATATTTTCGAACTGGGATACGTTTGGGAGGTTTAAATCTAGGATTTTAAAATACCGACAGCTAGGTTTAAATTCTATTGAATTTTACAATCACGATCATGTCAGTGTCTCTGAAAATTTCAGAATTTATGTGCGAAATCGAATTTGGTATTTATCACGTGCTATTCGGTGAAGAAAAACATCGTGAGGAAACCTGCACACAGCGACGAAGCAATTCAATGTTGTGTGTGAAATTCCCAATCCGCACTGGGCCCGCGTGGGAACTATAGCCCAAGCCCTCTCATACTGAGAGGAGGCCTGTGCCCTGCAGTGGGACGTATATAGGCTGGATGATGATGATGATGATCATGTCAGTTAAATTGAGACTTGGAATAAGTCTTTACTCGCGAGTATTTTTCCAACCATGGTTATTTCACGCTTCGCGACTTCCAACTAATTTTGGGTCCAAAAACAAATGAAAAAAGCATAAGGCGCAGCGCAGACGACAGAGTTTTGTGCGATCAAGTCTGTGGAGCAATAAATTCTCTGAATGGCGCGCTGACGTTTCCACGAAACTCTGAATGGAAATTCCTGGAACCAGTCAGCGCGCCATTCAGAAAATTTATTGCTCCACAGACTCGATCGCACAAAACACTGTCGTCTGCGCTGTGCCTAATAATTACAGATTGCCAGTCTGTCGCCTAAAGCATACCTAAATCTATCTTTGTTGTCTTTTACAACAACCGCGGAAAAAATTAAGAGGTATGACATCACACAGACAATAATACTATAGATATAGGCGTGACTCCTGAGGCCAAATAACAAGACTCCAGGTCTTAAGCTCACCAACGTATATTATATTTTTATCTAAAACACGAGTATGTGTAAGTTAGAGAATTGGAAACTCTTGATGTATCCGCGAATGGAATACGCTGCAGCTTCCAGTAAGAATTGAGCCATCACGAGATGATCTGTCTCTGTATCTTTCTTTCGGGGCATTCAAATTTGGAACGGCTTGCGCGTTCCTTTTGGCAGCCAGCCAGTACCAATAGGTGAATGGACACCGCTGCCGATGGCGATTTTTGACGTAATATTATTAGTGATTATGTCAAGTCATCTCAATCATATTATCGTCATCGTGTCGTGCCCGTCTCGTACCAGCTAAAAGTCAAAGCGATCAAAGCTCTCACGGTCGAGAGTGGGTTCCTGTGTTAGCACTGAGCCAGGACAATAACAACGGAAGAATTGTGGTCTTACAGCTGATTTATGAAAGGCTTAGACGCGATTGGTGATCGAACACTTCTGATGACGATCCTTTGAGAGAAGAGAGTTGAAAACGATGTATCTATGTCTCTATGGAATTGCGCCTTTACATTGTTTTCGAGCGTCTTGTTTGGCGATTAAGTACGTTATTTTTATTTATTTAGCTACCAAAATGCTTCAGTTTTACGGCAATATGCATGCTTGCTGAGACTTTTTTGTGTAAGCAATTTCCATGGGTATACAGAGTGAAACCTAACCCTCTGTTTTAACTTGAACATTACGATGTTTACTTCTACGAATAAATACGTGATGACTATAAAAAATAACTTCCCATAATTTTCAAAAACTCATAGACGCGAGTCTGGGATTCGAACCCTCGACCCTCTGCTTAAGAAGCCATAGTTCAAACCACTAGGCCACTACGGTTATTCTTTACCTAACAAAAATATCAGTTTATTCAAGAGTGTGTCTTTCAGCTGGCCACGATTCAATATTCAGCGTACGAGAGCCACAAATCGGTTGCAATTTGAATGAGGACTATCAATCTGGGAAGTGATCTAGCACAGAACAAAAACAGAGAGAACAGTTTGTTTAAAAAACGTTCGTGATTTTCCTTTTGTGAATTACTCCTATCAGTAACACAACACTGATACAGTATTTTTTGCATTTATTGTGACGGATTGAAGTTTAACCATTTATATTATCCCTTGAAAGTTATAGGTTCCGTCACAATCGGACATTTTAGATTAAAACCCAAAAAGTGTGCTAGAAATGGTCTTACAGCTTTTCGTGTGCTCTGCCTACTTTTTTGCGAATACAGGTATGATGTTTGTACGTAACGTTACAAAAAAATATATAATAAATTTTGGTCGTAATCATAATGTTCTCTAGCATATTAAGTAATTTTATTTACGTAACATAGTAAAGCAAGGACCTTCACTTAAAAAAAAAACTTCTGTCAATTATAACCATTTAATTATATAATTTATTTCAACAAGCGCCACTGTTATGTATAACAGCATTCAACAAGATTCTCTAACAGCTTTGTTAATATAAAAGCCAAAGCGTTTTTTCTCAGCTTAGCCATTCTGTATACTATTCTGTATTCCAATGGTCTTGGCTAGTCGCCAAGTGCGTTGGTTCTTCGACCGTAAAATGACAATATCACGCTCGTTTTGAGCCACTTCTACGCTTAAAATGGGGCGTTGGGAAAGGAATTGACTTGGCTTCGTTTATTGATAGTGTGGATTAGTAAAGAGCTGAACACACAGAGAATCATAGTAAATCAAATTTCTACATATTATTGAACATTAAACTACCGTGAGACTCATTCATATTGAAAATTTAACGGATAACTCACAATCATTAAATCGAGTTTAGCTTGTTTCGGACTAATTCGTACCCCTTCATCTAAAGTCGCACGAAGAGAGCGGAGGCACGCAGTTTGCGCTTGGCTGCAGCAGCCGCCGCGGCTCCTAGATGAAGGGCTACGAATTAGTCCGAAACATGTCGAGCTAAACTCGATTTAATGAACGTGAGTTATCCTTTAAATTTTCAATACAAATTTCTACACTTAATATTCTTTAAGGTATGACTTTGCTTTTAAACTATTTTTTTATTATACAACCACGGCTGCGTTCCCAAATGGAGTAGGCAGAGTACACAAAACGTGACATAGATTCGCAGCCACTTCTAACATAATTTTACGTTCGAAAACAGATGGAAGACGTAGTATAATAGTGATAGGTTGGCAGGCTGTCGCCTAACGAATACTAAAACCTATTTCCTTAGTCGCCTTTTAGGATATCCACGGAAGAAATGGAGAGGTGTTATTCTAAACCCGACACCACACAGTAAATAAAATCAGTTCAAAATGTAATAAAATAAAATTAGTTCGAACATAGGCTTCTTCTTTAGACTTATATTATTATGTACCAATTGGAAGCATCTAGCATCCAGCGTCTGCCGGCTACATTTATTAATGTAATAACATAGTAAGATAATCTTACTATGACGTTCCATGCAACGCAATCGACGAGTAATACAATCATTGTATTACTCGTCGATTGCGTTGCATGGAACGTCATAGTAAGATTGCATTGCTTGTCATAGTAAAACATGACTACGTTTATCGCGACAACAATTATATATTTTCTGCCTATAACTTAGGATATCCTAATTATAGCCTAAAGTCTGACTTCGCTAGTTCTCAGATACATAATTATTATGTTTGATGGCTAGTTTCTACCAGCTAACCAAATGTTCAGAATATTAAAATAAGAATCGACAAGTAATAGGTTTAGAAGTTGTAAAGTAATCATAATAATTATAATGACGTTCTTGTGAAATTAGTTTTCGATAAATGACGGGGTCAAAAGTAGTTCCATGATTCGTGTAATATTCACAAACGGTGCTGATCGCCAGTTCTTTTGCTTGAACTTGGCTTGACACGCTACCGCGTGTCTAGATAGACAGATGTCACTCCAGGCAGAAGTTTTGCCTGAGGACCAAAGTCCCTAACAAACCTATTTTTGTAACAGAAAAATAACACTTTAGGTCTTTTATTAAAAAACATCTGCGCGTGTAGAACCACTCAGTTCTCTATTACCGAATATCATTTTGTTTGGCGCGGAGGCCCGGAAGGCTTGAAATAAAGGAAAATGCAAATTTATCCGGGATAGCAAGCTGTCCCGAGGGACAGAGGGTATCAGTTTTATGAAAAATCCATCGGTAATGTATGTTTTTTGGCGATATGTGCGTTAAGGCGCCGACTAAAACTAAGTAAGTCTAACGTCGTCTACAGACAGTCCGCATCATAATGCGCGTACTGTGTAGTAAATCGTTTGAATTTCCTAAGGTAAGTGTCTAATAAAAATCATTAGTAAACGAGAATATTATGGAGGCTAAATAGGAAATGACCCCTTCTATTCACCAAATTATTTTGGCACACGACGTGCCAAACACCTTGTACATAATTATGTATGTGCAGTCGAGTTCATTAATATATGAGCAAAACTGAGGGTTCAAAAATATCTGTACACCTTTATGACATTGACAATAAGGTGCAAGAGTTTACACATTTGGCATTTGTCTGCTCATATATTTATGAACTCGACTGTAGTAAATCGTTTGATTTTCCTAAGGTAAGTGTCTAGTAAAAATCATTAGTAAACGATAATTATTATGGAGGCAAAATATAGGAAATAACCCCTTCTATTCACCAAATTATTTTGGCACACGACGTGCCAAACGCCTTGTACATAATTATGTATGTACCTAAGTTTTAAACATTTTTGTACTCGACGTTACAAGTACCTATTTTTAACGCAAATACATTTTTAATAACCAGATTAGATATTCCTTTGTACCAATATTTATCTCGTACATTATTAATTTATAGCTGCGAACAAACAAAGACTTCCTTAATACTCGTGAGAGGTCGTGTCTCGCGAGACTGGGAAATATTGAATAAATAAGACCAATACCGTTATAGACTTCCAAGAAACTTCTTTGACGCCCTGAAGTTCAGACAAAGTCGTTTATATAAATACATTACACCTGTATTTCGAAATAGAGTTATAGAGCAAATAAAACGCTTCATGGACGAAGGGAATGTTTTGTAAGTTATGAGGTACATACGATAGTGAGAGGGAGCTAGCTTGTTGCCTGAAACCTTATCTTAGCTTACCTTAACCTATTTTTCTCAGTCACCTCTTATAGATCTATATATAACGTTTTTTTAATATTTTTTGGTGAGACCCGCCTCTTACGACGTTCACGCGGAAGAACTAGAGATGTGTTATTCTAAACCCGACACTAACTAACTTAAAAAAAGCTAGTAAAAAGTAGGCTCATTTTATATGTGGTTAAACGCTGTATAATACTACAGCACTCCTTATTAGTTACATTTTCATTAACAACAAACAATAAATTATGAAACCTTCATAAATATTATTAACAAGCCGGTAACCAAGATTAAATCTATTGTCCTAATTTAAATTTCGTCACTCTCAAATTAGATCGTATTCTGTCTACAGTAAAATAACGCCGCTGTGTAATTATAACTCGATTATAATTATAATGTAATCAGAATTACATGTTCAGTTGTGAAGGGCTGTAATGTTGGAGGTACATTGTTGTGAACGCAGAAACTATTTATTATTGTAATTCAATATCGACACTTGAAAAGAAGAAATGCTATAAACGACATTTTTTGGAGAGTAAATTAAATACATAGTTAAAAAATAAAGCAAATTTAGGTTAAAAAAAAGAAAATGGATAGCTGAATTATCTACCCTAAAAATATCCCATTTTGCCTTTCATTCGAAATTATAATTATATAGATCTTAAAATTCAACATTGCTTAAAAAATACTGTTAAAATTAGGAACATGGTGCTGATTGGGTTGTCAAGATCATGGGTCCTATCCATTTTATTTTAAAAGGTCGTGTACATCTAGAAGTTTCTTAGGACGTGGAGTGTACGGCGGTAAATCAATTGAAGTTCTTAAGGCTATGACATTCGGCTCGATAGAAAAAAATCGGAACCTCATCTTTTCATGGGGTAGAAACATACACTACGCTACACTGTAATTTGGCTAGCTGAAAGTATACACATTAATGATAGAAAATCATCGAAAGTTGCGTTGTGATTTCCAAGTAGGGGAAAGGGGTCTTGTTATAATTTGTTATTATAATTTATCCATGAAGTAGCTTACAACAGTCGACTCTTGCTTCATAATTGTAACACCAGTGTAGACCAAGCATGATTCCCTAAGCTTTTGTCGTGTGATCAAATTAAACGACGCCCCGGGCCGACAGTGGCGTCTCATTAGCAATGTTTATTGCGAGGTGAGACGCAACTTTACCTAATTACTGTAATTATCAGTTTGAGAACATTTTGCGACTATACTTCACACCTGTTATCTCAAGTGAGCAACCACAGAAAAACGTCGCATAGACATGATGGATTCGGAATAACATCTACCCATTTCTTCTTAAGAGGCAAATAAAATCGTAAAATTTCGATTATTTATATCACTGTTAGGAAGTTTTCGTAAAAATTCAGTCATTTCCTTGAAAAAAATCACTTACAAATGCAAATGAACCGAGAAATTTAAAATATTATGCGACGTGGGGAGTTCCTAAAAAGTTACCCAAGAGTTACTAGAATATTTTTTTTTTGAAATAGCTTCGGTTTTGCAGCCAGACACATAGACTGAAAGATAGGTGTACACAGCGACCAAATTCATGACACACTTGTCAAGATTTTATTTTACACAGGGCGTTCAACGCCTAACCGTATATCACGTTTAACCATCTGGTCACCCTGAAATTGCTAAACGTGGCACTGGATTTTTGAATTCACGTGCTCTGCCTACCCCTCTTGGGAATACAGGCGTGAGAATATGTATGTATGGATGTATGTTCAACGCCTAAGCCTCGTAGAAAGAAAACACCTTGAACATTGTAAACAGAACATTGTACTGAAAAAGGACATTACTTTAGTTTAGAAAACGATGATATTTTTAGATAATTACATGGTTGAACTGGGAATCGAAACCGCTACAGGAGGAGAAAAAAAACACAAGAGAATTTTATAATTCGACTTGAAACAATCATTAAAAAAAACTTTTTGTACCTTTTCGTAGACTCACGGTTCATCCATCTAATTATCTAAAAATACTGTATATCCTCGAAAGGTAAACAAAAAATTTACCTGTAATCAAAAATATTTCCTTCCCCCTCCCTGTCCCCTCGCCCTTCTAATCCAGTAACGCCACGTATAATCACTTAACGAAGCTACAAATTAATAAGTTCTTTAAACCGGGATTTTTCTTGGCTAAAGTCGGTACAAAACGGTACATTTTCATTAAAACCGGTACATTTTCATCAGCTAATTGAGTTGCGTCCCTTCCGACAGGGTTGACGGTAACTCGGAGTTATCTTTAATACCTGTCTGGGAAATTGGGTGGAACTTGTATGATAGATAGATAGATAGATTTATTTATTTCTTTTTGAAAATTACATTACATCTAATTATAATATGTCAGACACAAAGAATTCACAAAAAGATCGTCAAATGGTGAACAAATTGTTAATAACTAATAAATACAATAACAAATTAATAGCAATAATGTCAATGTTAAGAATAATTATAAAAACCAAATAAAATAAAATCACAAAACGTGAAAAATGTCAAAATCCAAAAAAATAATGTTAAGCGTAAATGTCAAAAGGTAAAGAAAAATAGTACATAATAAAATCTAAAAGCAATTCACAAAAAGATCGTCAACAGGTAAATAATAAATGATCTGGTTCGATTTGAAAAATTCTTTTTGTGTTGGATAGACCATTTATCGAGGAAGGCTTTAGGTTATATAACATCACGCTACGACTAATAGGAGTGAAGAAATATAGGAAAATGTGGAAAAAACGGGGGAAATTAGTCACTATTCCACGCAAACGGAGTTGCGCGCACAGCTAGTAAATAATAAAACTAAGATTACTAAATTAATAACTATTCAAATATCATATTATTGATGTCAGATTTCAGTTACTGTAAGTAATCTTTTACAGAATAAAGCGATTTATCCAAGAGAAGTTCTTTGAGTCGGCGACCAAATACCCTGTTTGAGCATTCATCTTTTAAGTCAGCGGGTAGGCGCTCGTACAACCTAGGGCCAATGACGCGCGGGTTCTTGTCGAGCAGCGCCAACCTCCGCGGCACCGCTTGCAACCGCCCGGTCTGGCGGGTTATTCTCCCTGAGATATTGACGCGTTTAAATGAATTAATATTTTGTCTCGTAATTATTAAAATATCATAGACGTATTGAGAATACTGCGTCAATATCCCAAATTTTTTGAACAGTTCCCGACATGACTCTCTAGGTTTCACACCCGCCAATATCCGCAAAGCTCTCTTTTGAATTTTGAAAACCTTGTCAGCGTCCGTTGAGTTACCCCACAAGATAATCCCGTATGACAAGAGCGAATGAAAGTGGGCATGGTATATGTCAACCAGTGCCTTCCCAGAGACTAGTGGTTTTAGTTTTTTCAGTACAAAAACTGCCCCACACAGTCTTTCACACAGCTTTTGTACGTGTTGTTTCCAATTCAGCCTTGCATCCACCACAAATCCTAAAAATCTACTAGTATCACACAGCGGCAATGGGCTCTGTATGTGCAGGATTTCTGGTCTATTTGTAATCGAAAACAAAAGCACATTGGACTTTGTCATGTTCATTATGAGTCCATTTGCTGCAAACCACTTCTGAATTTGATTGCAAGCAATTCCTATCTTGTCCTCCAGTTTTTCGTAAGTATCTGCAGATACCACCACGGTTGTATCATCCGCAAACAAAACCACCAGACCATCAGTGACTGAGCCTACTAGGTCGTTTACAAAAAGTAAAAAGAGGGTATTTCCTAAAGCGGACCCTTGCGGAATGCCAATTTGAACCGTACCTGTTTCAGATTTTACTTTTTTCCATTTAATTGGCACCAAACAGTCTGTTTTCTGCATTGCAGAAAAGACTTAAGCAATTTTAGAATATTATTTTTGACTCCATAATGCTGAATTTTTTCCAACAGCAACTGGTGGTCAATAACGTCAAAAGCCTTTGATAGGTCACAAAATATACTTGCAACTTTATTCTTTGTATCTAAAGCTGTTGTGATACAATCATAAACCTTATACGCTGCCAGTGTGGTAGATTTACCATGTCTATATGCGAATTGCTTGTCAGTCAGTAAGTCATTTGTCTCCAGGTGTCGCATTAAGCTATCTGATAAAATCGATTCAGTAATCTTTGAGATATTCGGCACTATAGTTATAGGTCTGTAGCTATCTACCGAACATTTATCTCCTTTGCCTTTGTAAACTGGACAGACTCGCGTAATTTTCAGTACGTCGGGATAAATTCCACTGGTGAACATGTTGTTCACCAGTTCAACGAGTAGTCCCGAGATGATTGGCCAGATACACAACAATATGTTAACTGAGATGTCGTATACATCGAGAGTGCCACGCGTTTTCATCATAGATTTCAATACGCGATTTATGTCTGCAAGTGTTGCTACGGGCAACACCAGTTCAGGAATATTAGGAACATCGTGTAAGAAATTTGCCAAGTACCTAACAGATAAACACGTATCAGATTTTAGTGTTTGCTTTGATGCGACTGTGAGAAAATGTTGATTGAGGTGCTCAGGTACTCTACTAGGTGGTATATCAATGGCATTTTTATCCTTGAGGGTTATGTCTTTTGACCCCGAATTTGATGAGATTTCCTCGTTCACAACGCGCCACATCTCTTTCGACGGGTTTTTACTGTCTTGTATACGACTCTCGATATACTGCTGGCGGGCAGTTAATGTTTCTGATTTCATCAGGTTTGCGTAGTGACTAATGCCTTCTATTAATACTGTATTATCTGGGTATTGTCGTTTCATCTCTGTCATGTTGTTATGGTACTCAATTAGTTTTGAAAGGTTCTCAGTCATCCACGGAACATTATGTTTCTTTTTCAAAAATACTTTTTTTATTGGAAAGTGGATGTCAATGTAATATGTCAAAATAGCAAATAATTTATTAAATTTATCATTAATAGAAATCGAAGTCAAGTATATAAAATCCCAATCATAATTTTCAATGTCAATATAAAATGAATTCATAGAATTATTATTAAATAATCTTTTCTCAATATAATTATTTGGTCTACTGCGATTTAGAGAGTCAATGGTTATGGTAAATAATTGTGCGTTATGGTCGCTAATATAGGTATTCAGCGGCATCGCTGCGGTGACGCGGGCGCAGGAGCGCGGAATCACCCCACAGTCGATCGAAGTAGAACTGTGCGCGGACACACGGGTGGGAAACGTGACGCAATTTAACCTCCTGGATCCCCCCGGTCCTCACATGAGGACATAACATTCAAAAAAATCTGAAGTCTAATGTCAAACCGTCTTAACAAGTTTACACGCATAGTAGGTTTCCGAACGCACTTGTCAACTTAAAAAAATAAACACCGAGTCTCAGACGCCCAATCAGCGAATAGTGCGGCTTTGACATCGGACTCTGCCGGTCATACCTTGCCTCGCGGTTAGTAAATCTAAAGTTATCTCAATGCATTGTTAATTATATATTTTTGTTTTGTTTTTATTAGTACACTTTTGGTGTATTTCACATGTTAGTAAGTGTATTTCTTGCCTGTAATTAGAAAAAATAGTTTTATGTATCTCTGAAGTTAATGTACTCGTGCGAGTACAAGAGGACGATATTAGTTTGTTTATGTTCTCGTACGAGTACAAAGGGTCTCAATACTGTGAGTTGTTTTATCTTTCGTTAAAGTTAATTTTGTTTTAATTTCAATTTTCAGGCTCGAAGAACTGTGAAATAGAGGAGTTTCTTAATTTCAATGAATCCGACGGCCTTTCCGAAGGCGAAGATGTTTATTTGTGTTGTTCGTTTTTGTTACTATTTTTCATAATTCTCACCTTCGGTGAAACAAGGACACAATTGTTGAAAAATTCAAAAATTTGTAAGTATACACAAACGTAAAGGAAAAGTTTTGGATCATTTGTGGATACTTAACTCATTTTTTGGATTGTTCAACAATAATGTGCCCTTGTTTCACCGAACGTGCGAATTGTTGATTCTGTTACCTGTAAACCAATGTATAATCAGTATAAATAAGTATTTTCGTAATGTGATACTTAATTAATCGGAGTAAGTACAAATCAGGAGTTTTTGTGAGTTTATACGCAAATAAAGTTGATTTTTCTAGTATTTTGATTTATTTAATACTGTTCTCGAGTGAGGTCAAAGTCCTTGTGTACTCGTCTGAGGACATAGTGAAAAATCGAGAGGGAAACTCCAGGATTTTTTTTATTAATTTTCCGACAGTAAGGGGTATGTACTAAATACATTTTATGGAAAAAATATTAGTTTTGACAAAATTTGTATCTCCAGGATCCAGGAGGTTAAGCAAGAATAGCTGTGTAATATTTCACTCACTTGTTGTCTCAGGGTATTATTTGTTTGGAAATCAACGTTTTGGTCGCCCACCAAGATGAACTTCTTCTTTTCGTCAGTTATTTTATTCAATAACAATTCTAAATTTTTTAAATATATGTCAAAATCACCATGTCCGGTGCGATATAAAACAACAATAATTAAATCTAAATGGCTTACTTCTACAGCAGCAAACTCAAAGTGGAACTGGACTGCCAAGCACTTTAAATCATTACGCGGACGATATACAATACCCGCCCGTGTGAACAGCGCGGTACCGCCGTGTGCGATATTTGTGCGGCAGTAGCTATTTGCCAGTTCGTACCCACATAACCTAATTTTTTCAATGTCTTGTTGTTTACACCATGTTTCGCTACAAGCTAATACATCCGGGTTTTCAGTACTTAAAAGTAAATCTAATAAAATTCAATCAATTCTAATCAAATAGACCTGACATTTTGGTGTATTATTCTAAAGTTAGTGGGCATCATTAATGTGGTTTTGGGTTGGCTGCTGGATTTTCCACGTTTTTTGGCGTGACATTGTTAAAGCGTCGAATCGATACCCCGTCGGGCCAGTGCTTCGCGTCCCTCACAAGTTGCAGTTTGCTAGCCGGGACGCCAAGCTTAAAAGATGTGTAGTGTCCTCGAGTGACCACCAGCTGTTCACAGTGCGCATCTATAATTTTCATCTCAGCTTGGAGATGATGCAGAACGTCCTGTACCGTGGTGCCCTCGCCCAAGTTGAAAAGGTGCAAGCTTATAGGACGCGGGGCAGCAGCTCGGAGAACCGGTCTCTCGCTGGATGACTCACTTGCAGCTGTTGGGTTTCGGACGGCTGGTTGTCCCATCGACGCTCGTGGTGGTGACTCAGGTGGCGATGGCTGCACTTTACTCCGGCATTGATCATCTGTATCTGCTTTGTCCATCACCTTCGCAGACGACGATACAGCGCGGCGAGGCCGGCCGCGGCGTGGCCTCTGATCCTTATCAGAAGCACCAGGTTCAATCCGCTCCGTGGACATGGATTTCTGGGTGTAGTCATTTGAACCGTGTACCTCATCATCGGCTCCAGCACTTTGTGCGTTGGGATTTTCCGGGTAATGTTTGCTGTTAAAGTACCTAAGGCCTTGGGGGCCCGACTTATTCAACGATAAGTTGTTAGTGACGCTAAACTTTTGAGGGATTTGTGGGATCACAGTGAAGTGTTTATTGTGTGGCACAGATTGCTGTTGCTGGTCACGTAAGTTTTTACAGATTTCACTTAGTGCTCCGATTTCTTCACTCTGTGTCATAATTTGTTGCTGCTGTGACAGGATTAAATCGTAGCAATCATTTAATTTGTCCCTCATTTCTTTAATTGCTCCCTCAAAATTTAAAATAACGTCCACTAACCGTTTGTCAGGATCCTCTTTCGTGTTTGTTTTTGTTTTTGTAGGCGCCATGTCGAAACTTTTGTATGTCACAATGTCAAAATCAATTTTATAAATATTAGAAGTTAATGTAAATAGTAAACAATGTCAAAAACAAATAATTATAAATTTAAATACGAAGAAGTTCAAATTCTGATATGGATCAGGATTAAGTTTGGATGAGTAGTTATTTGTGAGCATAGAGGACAGACCCACTAGAGTGTCAATGACATTGGATTTGTTCGAAGACGATTCCGCCAAACCATCGCGGCGATCGCTGTGCTCTTATTGGCCGGCCTAAGATCGCGCGTAACGTTAGTGGCTTTTCCTTGGTTACTGGTTCTGTTCAGTTTCTGTGATAGTAAGTGGCAAAACACTAACGGTTTGTGAGACTGGGTGGCCATCATTGTTTCTCTAGTGGGTCTGTCTTTTATGTTTGTGAGTATTAGTCAAAATGTGACACTCAAGCGGCTATCACAAAATAGTTCACCGCATGCCGTATGTGGTCAGGTGATCTTAACCCATTCTTGGTCGCTGTGCCAATTTGGGAACACTTAAAATTAAGGGAAAAATTTAAATTGTTGACGCTAAATGTAATATGATTGGGTACAGTTTTATAATAATAAATAAATCTCCACCTTGTCGACAATAATGTCGCACCAAACTCTACCGAAAAGGTGAGATAACTTGCAAAAATGCCTAAAAAAAAAAATTTTTTTTCTCATTCCCTAATTCTTTGTATCCTCTTTAATTATAAAATCAAGAAATTTTCGATGAAACTCTGCTAATTTCGTTTTGACCATTAATGGGTTAACAGTATAAAGAGCACGATAATCGACCGCATTCGGCTAGCGACAGTTGTCTCAGGCCGAATAAGGTGACTGGTTGACAGACAGCCTAGCGTAAACACAATGTTCGTTGATAGACGTAGTTTGGAACGGTCGGGTGGAGACCACGCGGATCAGCAAGCGCAGCGTTAGACGTCCAGCTACAAGATCGCTTCCAACCGATACATATGAAAGTCCAAAAGGGAGGCCTATGTTCAGCAGTCTGAGATAATGAAGCTGATGATGACACGAGCGGAAAATGTCGTTAAACCACTACTTCGCATCGTACTCGCCCGTCTATCTATCCGTTGCTTAAGACAGATTAACAGAAGCTAAGACAGTGCCACCCCTGTTTTATATCGTTATGAAGCAGTCTTTTATCGCGTTTACAGCGTTCCATGTTAATCCGGCCAATTCTGACTGCGCTTTTACTTCGAAACGAAAAAAGAAAACTGACATATGAATGAATTCTCATGGTATTTAAATAGGTACTGAGAACTTTTTATGTATCCTCATCGCATTAGTGACTTCCTGAGTACACTGCTATATATTTTATCTTCATCTAAACTGTAATAATGTCTACTATTGTGTTTAGACGTAATAATCAAATAATGGCCTACATTTAGAAACCTGTAATTTAATAATGTTTTCAATATAAAAATATAGATTTATAATGTTATAGAAAAATAAATTCTATAAAGAACATGTCACACAAAACAACAAATAAAATAAACAACATCAATAAAACAAACCGCCCTGCGCCACTCCAGGTGCAAAAGTGCCCAAAACACTAGGCGCGTTACCGCGTTGAACCGCGACGGACAGCCTTTGCACCAGGATTGACCCAGAGCGGTGGTCAAGTCCCCTCTCCCAAAGACGGCGCCCCACTTCCTTCAAAAAAATAATTGCTTCGGAGCCCCAACAGCCAGTCGTCTCCACCGCTAGAGGCACGAACAAATAATTTCCTAGACCCGAGTATTTCTCATGCTTCCGCACAGCAGCCATCTCTGCAGCAGCCCCTCCCGATCTCGCGGTACGGCCAAGGTGTGACGCGGCAAAAGTGCTGACACACGTAGCGTCCCATATCAGGCACTTCCCCCTTTGCCAAGGCACCAAGGTTAACCCGTCCGGTCTCTTCCCATCGGAGCGGCTTAAACCCGGAGGCTCTAGGACACAAGGCACATTGGCCGAGACCAACGCCCTGCGGACGATGTCGTTTAGTGCGTGATGGCGCGGGAATCTTCCCGCACAGCGACAGCAACTCAGTGCATGATGACCGTTGCTCTCCACCAGAGAGCCGCAGATGCATGAATGTGGTTCGCAAACATCGCAGCCCAGGCGGAGCGCCACAGCCACCCGCAAAGAGTCATCGTCGAGGAGAGTTCCCAGGTGCGGAGATGGTAGCGCTTGCAACCACGCCCCTGATTCCGGCCTGGACACAGCTCTGAGCCTAGCCACATCCACCCCCGTAGCTCCCCCCAATATAAAATCGATATCGATATTATAATTAGACACAAAAGTTTGACCATCGTAAAACAGAATGATTATTGAAAAAAAATAAAAAAAACATTCCAAATTTAGAACACTAGACCTGCGGGGGCGGCGACGTAAGCTTGTGACGCCGATGCGCAATTGTTTGTGGAGTTTTTTTAATAATAAAAACTATAAAAAGTATGTAACGTTCTAGTATGAATAAGGATAAATTTAGTATGCGATTTTAGAAAATATTGCATTAAAATACTCGTGATTTTTAAAACTATACTCGTATTTTAATGACTGTCATTTTGCAGCAGTCACAAAAATAACTGTACCTAAATTTTTGCATTGAATCATTGATTCATTATGTTTTCTGAACTTATGAGTATTTTTCCTTTATACAACTAACCATTTTACTGAAACAAACATTAATAACATCAAATTATAACTAATCCCGTGTGGTGCCGGGTTAGAATAGCACCTCCCCCCTTTTTTCCCGTGGGTGTCGTAAGAGTCGACTCTGGGAAAGGGTTAGTGTATTGTGGGCCCGAGTTTCCCCATAGATAGAGGTGTTAGACAGGGCGACCCTCTGTCGCCACTAATATTTATAGCTATACTTGAAGTCGTCATTAGCAAGCTGGACTGGACCAAACGCGGAATTCAAATACGGGATTCCTTTCTGAGTCATTTACGCTTCGCCGACGACTTAGTGATATTATCCGAGTCAAGCTCACAACTACAGTTCATGATTGAAGACCTACAAACAGCTAGCAACAGTGTAGGATTACAAATCAATCTCTCTAAGACCATGGCAATGACCAACAGTCATAAAAATCTGGTAAAAGTCAACGAAAATCCATTAGAATACACAGAAAAATATGTTTACTTAGGAAAAACACTAAGTTTCGGGAAAGAAAACAACGAACTAGAGATTGATAGAAGAATACAGCGTTCATGGAATAAATACTGGAGTATGAAGGAAGTTTTCAAAAGTAACATGCCCTTAAACCTGAAAACACGGATAATGAACTCTAGCATCCTACCATGTTTGACATATGGGTGCCAAACTTGGAAATTTACATCTAGAGCCATGCAAAAAATTACAAAATGTCAGAGAGCCATGGAGAGAAGCATGCTCAAGATAAAAAAACTGGACAAGATCCGCCACACAAAAATAAGAGCGGAAACAAAAATCACTGACGCTCTGAGCTATGCGCATAAGCTTAAATGGAGGTGGGCCGGTCACATAGCGAGATATAGGGATAATAGATGGACCATCAGTGCCACCTTATGGACAGGTCCTCAAGGTAAAAGAAGGAGAGGCAGACCTTCTACTCGATGGGACGATGAAATTAAAAAAGTAGCAGGTCCAAATTGGCTGCAACTGGCGCAGGATAGGGAAAAGTGGGCATCTTTGGAGGAGGCCTTTACCCAACTGGGGACTTAGCTCATTAAATATACAAATTAAAATAACTTAGGTATAAATAACTAAAAACACAGTAATGTAATTTAGGGTCAAAAGAAAGATAAAATTTAAGTATGTATACCTAGTTAGGAGCAAATCTTAGAATGTAAGTGAAATTGTAAAAAGTAGTTTGTAGCTCAGTCAAATAAAGGCTTTTTTATTTTTATTTTTATTCAGTATATTTATTCTTTTCTCTATGCTAGGTTTTTACAATATAATTATATAAAAGTAATAAACAAAATTAATTACAAAATATACAAATATTATAAAAACCTAACCTAGGACGCCGTCGGAAACGGGGCAGGACCCAAGCTACCGGCGGTTAGGGCTGCAGAGTGAGGAACCTCCTGACAATGCGCGCCGTGTCAAGGAGTACCGCCTTCTGTATCAGACCCTTGAGCCAACCGTCTAGCGAGAGTCTCCTAAGATGGTGGTCGAGACTCTTCGCTATGAGACCATTTGCTGTGACGACTATCGGTACAATGATCGTCGAATCCACATCCCACATGTCGGTCACCTCATGAGCCAAGTCAAGGTACTTGCTGAGTTTGTCCTTCTCGGCCTTCACGAGGTTCTCGTCATGGGGGATGGTGATGTCGACGAGCACTGCACGGCGCTGTGATCGGTCTATTATCACGATATCAGGCTTATTGGCAACAATAGTCCTGTCCGTGATAACAGATCGATCCCAGTAGAGCGTAGCACGACCATTTTCAAGAACTGGCGTCGGTGTGTATTTGTAATACGGCACTTCAGATTCTACAAGGCCGTATTGAAGAGCAAGTTGCTGGTGGATAATTCTGGCTACTAGGTTATGTCTGTGCAAGTACTCTCCGTTAGCAAGATGAGAACAACCGGAAATAATATGTCTGAGTGACTCACCGGGACGGTGGCATGCCCGACAAATGTCGACCGTACCGTCCTTCAGAATATATTTCCGGTAGTTATTCGTCTTGATAACCTCATCAGCAATTGCACAGACAAAACCTTCGGTTTCCCCAAAGAGGTTACCGAAGCGTAGCCAGTTTACCGACGCGAGCAAATCTACATCTGGCCCATGTAGGGCCCGGTAGAAGCGCCCGTGCAGCTCCTTGCTCTTCCATACGTCCATGCGATCTTCCGTGCTCAACACCATAGGTTTACGCCAGTTCTCAGTAGCCAAGGAGAGCGGTGTGAAGTTTCTGTCAACTGCCACAACATCGCGATGCATCCTGCACTCATTGTGAAGGAAGTATTCCCTGAGGCTGCACACCTCGCGGTTGTGAAGGTTTTTGGCATTCAAGATACCTCGACCACCACATTTCCGCGGGATGTACAGTCTCATAACAGATGAGCGCGGGTGCAACATGCGATGTGTTGTGAGCAGGTGACGGACTCTTCTATCCAGGGCGTCCAGCTCAGTCTGAGTCCACTTGAGTACGCCAAAGGAATATGTGAGGAGTGGTATTACCCAGGCGTTCAGAGCTCGGATCTTGTTGCCGCCTGACAAAAGACTATTTAGTACTTTTGTCACGCGGCAAAAGAAACGCTCCGATACCGCCTGTTTAATATCACTATCCACGATACCCAAAGACTGTGACATACCCAAGTATTTGTAGGTTTCAGCTTCTGAGAGGGACTTGAGAGTTATTGTGTCAGAAAGTTGTAAATTCGTAGAATTCACAACCTTCCCCCGTTGTACATGCATGACCGCACACTTGTCGACACCAAATTCCATCTTGATCCCGTTACTAAAAGCTTCAGTAGTCTTTAGTAACTTTATCAAGTCTTGGCTTTTTGGTGCAAACAGTTTCAGGTCATCCATATACAATAGGTGAGAAATAATCTCACCCCCTCTCAGAAGCTGACAGCCTAGCTTGGAATCCCTCAGTAGAGTACTGAGAGGGTTCAAAGCTAGACAGAACCACAAAGGGCTCAAACTGTCGCCCTGGAAGATGCCTCGCTCAATCCTTATGAAGTCCTGCGGATCAATGAGACCATCTCGGTTACCTGGCAGACGAAGAACTGTGTTCCACTGCCCCATACACGTGCTTATTTTTATTTATTATTGTGGGCGATGGGCTAGCAACCTGTCACTGCAATATCACGTTTGACCATCTGGTTACCCTGAAATTGCTAAACGTGGCACTGGATTTTCAAATTCATGTGCTCTGCCTACCCCTCTTGGGAATAAAGGCGTGAGAATATGAGAATATGTATAACTAATAACCAGGGCCCGTAATTTAATCCTTCTTACATTAATTCCCATGCAAAGAAAATCTAAGTCATATTCGCGTTCATACCTAATGCAATATTTATACAATTCCTTTTGTTTTTTAATCGTATTTTTGTTTGTTATGTATGTCACAAAAATACGATTACAATAACAAAAACATGATTAAAATGATTGACAACTAATAATAAATAATTTACAATCAAACTATTTGGGATCACCCTTTATGGAGCTTGACGTCATTTTTGCGTCAACGGCATGAAAGTTACGGGCCCTGCTAATGACACAAATTTTTTTAGCGTGCAATTTCGAATTCGGTAATAAGGTGTTCTATTTTTAACAATTCTGAAACTCTTAAAGTATTGTGAATACACTTTCAACTGTTGAACAATCTGATCAAAACCGTCGCGAGAGCCGAACGATTATCTTCAAGCAAGCTTAACTTTTACACAAACAAGCGCTAACGATTAAAGTTTCCCATTCAAGACGAATCAAATTTGTGTTTTTTAAACTCGAAACAATGTAGTTCTTTAACTTCGGCAATTTGTCTCAATTTTATTTTCAGTCAATACTGTAAGAAAACATCTTTTTAAAATAGATTTCAGATTGAGACTTTAGATAGGTAATGGGAAATACATGGGTACATACATACATACATAACCATGACGCGATATTCCCCGCAGGGCATGATCGGTCACAAAGTGCCATTTGCTTCTGTTCTGGCATACTTCTATCACTTCAGTTTCGTTGGAAATAGTTTATTACTTTGTAAGCAAACTGTCACTACTTTACCATTTCTTAGTTTAAACCAAAAGTTGCTAAAAATAATTCTTAATTATGCATAACTAGCTCTTGACCGTGACCCCGTCTGTGTTTAATTTGCTAACATCATTATACAAGTTTTGGAGCGCATAACATCTAAAGCAACAACTAGAAGTTTGCTTAAGAACTAAAATGAGCCGCGATTTGTTTGTTTTTGAGAAAAAAAAATAGGACTTTAGAAAATTCATCAAAACATTAAGTCTAAGTTTTAATAGGTACTAAAACATTACGTTACACAATACTCGATAGTATCAACAGAAACTAGACATTGAAGTATTTATTGTATGTTGAATCTAAATAAGTACAACATTAAAACATAAAGCAAAACAATTGCCAGCCAGGAGGCGCGCAACAAACGTAAAAGTATAGTGTGTAGTACGTTAACCGCGACCGATATAGGGATGTCCCATTATAATCGATTTCCATAGTTAACAATAGTCATTAAAAACAACCAGTAGATGTCGCTCTACCTAAAAAGTTCACCCACTGGAAAAAAGATGGCGCTAAAGTCCAACAATGCCCTTTCATCCTCACTGACATGTAAACTTCCCGGAATAAATCGTAACCTTTGAAAAGCATGTTTATCAGTAGGTTGTCCACACCTACGGTACAATAAAACACCGGGACTAGTCCGATAACTCACGCGGAAGAGAAATATCTGCCGGGGTGACCACACTGTGTGCGGGCTATAAAACACGCGGATGTGCAAAAATATTTAAATGACAAATATTCTATTATTAACGAGTTTTTTTAAGAAGTTGCAAAGAATTTAGTTACATTTCAATTTATTACGTTTTAACTGCCGTGTGTGGTATAGTGTAAACTAATCTCACAAGCCACTTTTAGCAAAATTTTATCAGGTAGCTAGCCTGTCGAGAAAAGCATACCTAGAGCTATTTCCTTAGACGCCTCTTGCGAAATCCATGAAAGAAATACAAAGGGATTATTCTCAATCCAACACCACAATGAGAAGTTACAACTATGTTAAGAATAAATCTCTAAGGTTTAGTACAGCAGATTAATCGTCATTAAGCCGTCAACAAAAACAATGTAGCAAGAAGTAACAAACAAAAACTGAACAGAAATTGTATCTCAAAAAAAGCTTCAAGCACTCTTAAGAAAAATGGAATAACAGACAGCTCTGCTGGATGATCAATGAAGGATCCCTATCCTTTTCCATTAGACGTAAGAATACTCAGAATCCGCCTTTCTTTTAATCTCGTGGCCACACAGCGTGAGTTGAGTCACCATATTTATCTCGCACGCCGCCGCCATTGTAGGACGTCCACGAGACTAACGTAAAGGGATAAACACTTTTTAGGGACGAAATGGTCACACGTTTAAGTATACGCCCAAGATGTTTAAGATATTCGGGACGAGACAAGTGGTAAACCATTTTAAGGGTTTAACAAGTGACATAAACATGTCTTTATTTCCAAATGGGGAGGCAGAGCAGACGAACCGTTACATAGATAAAACAAAATTGTATCACGTTTAGTAGTCATTTAGAGTTAGTGTTTGGAATGATGCTTCTTCATTTTTAGGGTTCCGTACCCAAAGGGTAAAAACGGGACCCTATTACTGAGACTTCGCTGTCTGTCTGTCTGTTATTTCTGTTGCTGCTATAACAACAAATACTAAAATCAAAATAATAATAATAATTAAGGGGGGCTCCCATAGAAAAAACGTGTTTTTTTTTTGCAGTTTTGGGTCTATTTAAATAATTGTAACAGCTAAATACTTGAAATGCTCACAGAATATTCACAGAATATTTAATTAAATATTTACTTTAAAAATAAATAATAAAATTAAAATAAAATTAATATTTAAGGGGGGCTCCCATACAAAAATTCCGATTTTTTGCAGTTTTTGGTATGTAACCCTTCGTGCGCGAGTCCGGTTCGCACTTGGCCGGTTTATTTCTGTGGTTGTCGAAAGAGGTGAAAGCAATAAGGTTTGGCTACAATCCAACAATTTTCAAACCGGACTCAAAAGTAAAATACCTTGACTTTATCAAAACGTTTCCGTGTATAAAAAAAACAGTATTTTTAAAGGTAAGGACATAAAATCAAAAACTCAATCCAACTTGTAACTGTCTAGTTGCGAACTGCAGCGAGCACCGCGAGATGGCTCTGTAGACGAGGCGCCCTCTGCCGGCGGAAATTAGATGACGCGGCGCTGGATGTAGGGGTGGGGTGCGCTTTAGTTCGATAAAATATCGATAGTTTTGATGTTAAGTTTTGGTGATGGTCAGTGGTCTTATGCATAATTATTATTTTCGGTGATATAATCTAACCAGATCCGTTGCGATGCAAATAATCGTATCTAGAATAGCTTGAAAATATTTACTAAATATATAGATAATAATTATCCAGTGTAATGGCCGTACCTTCTTAGGATCCGACTCTAAATACCTAATTCAAACTCTGACAAAAAATCTCAATCTGGAGTTTCTTTACTTGACTCACTGAATAATTTTGTACATAGTAAAGTAAGTGGTGATAATTAAAATTTCTTCATAGGTGTATTGTAGGTATTGTAGTTACCAATGTTTTTAAACACACGTGAAACGTGCACAGTAAAGCCAAACAAACACTCAAACTGCATTGTATAAGTCGTAACAGCGACGTAAACTCGTGCATAGATAACTTATTTTTCTATTGGTGTCACACGCAAAAACAGACGTAACTAATAGATTTTTCAACAAAATCTACATAATATCCCGTGTGGTGCCGGGTTAGAAAAGGGGGAGGCCCTTTCTTCCCGTGGGTGTCGTAAGAGTCGACTCTGGGAAGGGGTTAGTGTATTGTGGGCGATGGGCTAGCAACCTGTCACTGCAATATCACGTTTAACCATCTGGTTAACCTGAAATCGCTAAACGTGGCACTGGATTTTTTAAATTCATGAGCTCTGCCTACCCCTCTTGGGAATACAGGCGTAAGGATACGTATGTATGTATGTATCTACAAAAAAGTTGAATAAAATTCAAGGTTGAAACGAAAAAATATCTTAGGTTCGTATTTTACCTCACTATCGATACTGTCCCATCCCTAAGCCCCATCGGGACGAGGACACAAGTCAGCAATTTCCAACGAGCGGTGATTTATTCCATAATCCCGCACCGCGTCACTCTTACGTCTCACCTTAGCAGCACAACAGGGATGCCCTCATGCATTACTAATGTTTATCGATAATGCGTTACAGTTGGTGATAGAACTTTTTATTTTCATAAAAACACGTCCAAAATGTGTTAAAAATGTTCTTTACAATCATACATGCATGTATTACGCTGTATTCTCATATAGGGTAGGCAGAGTTCACAAAATGGTACATAGAGAAAGCCAGCTATTTCACAGGCAAGTTCTTAAGTTGTTGTTGCCTGTCGCGTTAAGTGTAGGTGTACCTTAATCTGTTTCCACATTCGCCTCCCTCTTGCGACATCCACGGTGAAATGGGAAGGCATTATGCAAAACCGACACCACACGGAATACGTTTTTAATTTAGCTATCGTTTATTTTAGTTATGTACCTAAACTATGAACAAAAAACAAAACAAAAGAATACTTCCTAATTCATTCCTGCCCTCTCAATTTCACTTCCAAATTCAAAAACGAGATCAGAGACAAGCGAGCATCAAAAGAATAATGAAATTCTACGATACGCCTAAACCGAATTAGCATAACCGGGTATTTGCATAATTCGCGGTTGCAGCAAAATGCAGCTTAGCGCGTTACCCCCTTTTGCCGCTTGGGAACTGTCATTTGGCATTGAATTAATTAAAATTGTTAATGAATTTCATTACAGTAGAGGCAAGTTCTGCCGAGATGGTTTTGCCGTTAACTATGCATAAAGTTGTTGCAAATAAACAGAGGATGCGCTTTTCGACTGAACGAAGCATAGTTACGTAAGAAAGGGAAGGTGACTAAAAAAGCTTTTTTAGGCTGTTAGTTGGATTATAAAAGAAATTTTTACATGATTTTTTTTAATTTGTTTGACCAAGTAAAGATTAAAGTGCTTAGAAGTTTCGTCTGACATTATCATTTTTCCTCTACTTTTGTAACACGACATAGCTTTATGCCAAACATGATTGCAGAACATCTGAAACTACACCTGTTCAGAGTCCTATTGGAAGTTATATAAAAAATACTATACAACGATCGTAATTATCTTTGGATTGGGTAGATTAGCTATAAATAACTGTAAACCGTTTTGGCATAAATTTCAAATTTCTATCTCCACGCGCTCCTGAAAAAAGGGTCTAGACAGACATACGGGCAAATACGTGATCCTATAAACAAACCCACAAGAATCCTTTCGAACTCTAGAGGTACAAACCTCTAAAAACTGGTCACAAATTATAACTACTACAATATTACACAATATGAAGCAGCAGAAGCACAAATACCCCAAATTATGGGGCATTATCACGTCACGTCCGTCGTATATGTTATGCACCCAATGTCCGCGGCGTTTATAAATAAGGGCCCCAACTGGGCACCACCGGTGGGGCACAAATTATTCGACACGCGTGAGATCACGAATATTAATAAAGGTAAATGGGCCCTTAAATTAAACCGCTGGACAAGGGACCCCGCAAAAATGTCGGGGTTTAAGAAAAGTTGTTGTCTTTTTATGTTGGTTAGTAAAAATATTAGGAGGAGCTTTGTTGGGCTCGGCGAATTAGGTAAATTAGAATTTTTCGTAGTGTTTTTTTGTGCTTCGAAGGAATACAATGAAAATTGTGTAAAGTTCATTATTTTCTGTGGTGTTGGGTGTCAAATAACAACATTTTTCCGAGGTTGTCGTAAGAGTCGACAGAAGAAATAGATTAAGGTCAATTTAAGGCGAGAGACTAGCAATCTGTCATTATTAAACCTAGGTGTAAACTCAAAACCTAAAAAAATATACGAGAAGTTGCCGCGAAATGTGAAATAGTTATGGTTTTGTCCCAATGTAGAGCGTTTTGTGTGCTCTGCCTACCCCATTTGAGAAAACAGGCATGTATGTAATTTACATAACGACGTAAGTAAATGTAAGTACGCCGTAACATTTTAAATCTATGATAGGAACCTCCTACCATGAAAAGAAGTCCTACTATGAAAACTCGAACTCACCGTAACGAAATCGGCTACCCGCAACGCCACACCGAAACCAATCTAAGTCGCACAAAGACTGTTTGTGATTCTGAGGATTTTCGAAAAATTGAAAACGTTCCGTATTCCTGCTAGATTGTGTCTAGACTTTACGATGTATTGAGATTTGCTGGCTAGTTTTAGCTTTAGTGGGGAGAAAGAATGGATTATGTTTTGTGCTATGAATTTATCGACTGATAATAATAAAGGAGCTCTCAAAATGCATGTCATTATTAGTTTGTTTTCTTATTTTGTCCTAAATTTCTTTCCTTCTTCTGTATTTTCTTATTATTATCAGTATATTTTTTTCTTACGTTAGGTTTTTACAATATTGGTATAAAAGTATTAACCTCCTGGATCCCCCGGTCCTCACTTGAGGACATAACATTCAAAAAAATCTGAAGTCTAATGTCAAACCGTCGTAACAAGTTTACACGCATAGTAGGTTTCCGAACACACTTGTCAACTTAAAAAAATAAACACCGAGTCACAGACGCCCAATCAGCGAATAGTGCGGCTTTGACATCGGACGCTGCCGGCCATACCATGCCTCGCGGTTAGTAAATCTAAAGTTATCTCAATGCATTGTTAATTATATATTTTTGTTTTGTTTTTATTAGTACACTTTTGGTGTATTTCACATGTTAGTTAGTGCATTTCTTGCTTTTAGTTAGAAAAAAATAGTTTTATGTATCTCTGAAGTTAATGTACTCGTGCGAGTACAAGAGGACGATATTAGTTTGTTTATGTTCTCGTACGAGTACAAAGGGTCTTAATGCTGTGAGTTGATTTATCTTTCGTTAAAGTTAATTTGGTTTTAATTTCAGTTTTCAGGCTTGCAAAACTGTGAAATAGAGGAGTTTCTTAATTTCGATGAATCCGACGGCCTTTCCGAAGGCTAAGATGTTTGTATGTGTTGTTCGTTTTTGTTACTATTTTTTATAATTCTCACCTTCGGTGAAACAAGGGCATAATTGTTGAAAAATTCAAAAATTTGTTAAGTATACACAAACGTACAGGAAAAGTTTTAGATCATTTGTGGATACTTAACTCATTTTTTGGATTTTTCAACAATAATGTGCCCTTGTTTCACCGAAGGTGCGAATTGTTGATTCTGTTACCTCTAAACAAATGTATAATCAGTATAAATAAGTATTTTCGTAAGTTAATAGGTACGTAAGTAATGTTAATTCTCTGTGATATTATTATTGCTATTTATGTGATACTTAATTAATCGGAGTAAGTGCAAATCAGGAGTTTTTGTGAGTTTATACGCAATTAAAGTTGATTTTTCTAGTATTTTGATTTATTTAATACTGTTCTCGAGTGAGGTCAAAGTCCTTGTGTACTCGTCTGAGGACATAGTGAAAAATCGAGGGGAAAACTCCAGGATTTTTTTTATTAATTTTCCGACAGTAAGGGGTATGTACTTAATACATTTTATGGAAAAAATAATAGTTTTGACAAAATTAGTATCTCCAGGATCCAGGAGGTTAAAATAAAATAAATTACAAAATTTACAATCATTATAAAAACCTAACCTAGATCTGTGTTAGTATGATGCAGGCATTTAGGTAGAACTTGAGTTTTTTTTTAACCGACTTCAAAAAAAGGAGGTTCTCAATTCGACCAATTTTTTTTTTGTGTATGTTACTCGATATCTCGGAGACCCGTGAACCGATTTTCAAATTTTTTTTTAATCGAAAGGGTATAACTCGAAATTTGTCCCATTGGCACGAAACCAGGATCTGATGATGGAATCTTGGAGAAATCGAGGGAACTCTTCAAATTTTATATGGAGGTGTACGGCGTTTTCGGTAATTTGTTGATGAAATCAAGAATTTACATTTAATAAACAGAATACTTTCAAAATATTGCTAATTTGAAGTCGGTTTTTTTTTGTTTAAAATTATTCTAATAAATCTCGCTATAAGTACGGCTCAATTCATAGGTATATTACACTCTAGTAATAACCCCTTCTTTTATACAAAAGTGATTTAAGTAAAACATATTACTATGGTCTTCCATAACAATCAGAGTACAATAATTAGGTAACAAAATAAACGAACAAGCTGTAAACATCAACCCTGTATAATCTGTATATCCTTCCACTAGATCTTTTTCGCCACCCCAGATTCTTATTTAAATAAAAATGGCCGATAAACCTCGGTTCTAAAACATCGTAAATGTAAGACGTATGTCGACACATACGACGTTTTAGCTTCACCAAACATTTTCAGACATGTTTATGGTCTCAAGCTTAAGCGAGTTACTCTTGAGAGCGGGTTATCGAATGATCAGAAGGTTTCCATTTAGTTTTTCGATCTTTCTAAAATATATTTGCGTTTTAGGGTCTTTTATTTATTTTTATTTAGCGAGCACAAAGTAGATTAGGAACTTCAAACGCAACATCGAATTATATCGTCGCTATGTATAACCTATACTCCTCACGTGGTAAATAGCAAACGAGATTTCGCACATAAATTCTGCTAAATTCATAGGTGCGACTGGAGGTCGAATCCAATGCTTTTCATTATTTACAAACTAGCTTCATCCGCGGTTTCGCTCGCGTGGAATTCGGTTACATTGCGGTATAAAGCGAACATTCCCTCGGGAACATCAATTTTTTCCGGGATAAAAGTAAGTACCCTATTATTTAATCCGGACTTCTAACTTTGCGTATGCAAAATTTCAAAGCAATCGGTTCAGTAGTTACGGCGTGAAAGCGGAACAAACAAACAAACAAACAAACTCACTTTCCGATTAAAATATTAGTAAATATTTGATTGTAATAAATGTAAATTATCGTTTCATGGCCGTTTTGATTACACTAGACTAGCATCGTTTCTTAACCTCGGGTCGCGACCCAAATTTGGGTCGCGGGCCATATCGAGATGGGTCGCAGGACCCTTGAACTTTTCGAAAAACAAACTGCAATTACTGCATTTCATTTTTTTTAATGGTTGCTTGGGTCGCGGGCTTCTAATATTTTAGAATTTTGGGTCGCCATGCAAAAATGTTAAGAACCGCTGCACTAGACGTTCAGCCAATGTGGTATGGTGTTCGTTATAGGGACCATTGAGCAGATCATAGTTGGGCGCACATGACTAACAGATTGTTAGCACAGCTACTGTCGGTACCCAGTATCCAGAACCACACAAAACTTTGCCTCGCCTGCTAAACACATGTAAATCTTCTAGCATTTGCATCTGAATCGGGAGTTTTCGCGATGTTCCGGACACAATGGACAGGCTGCATACAGTCTATAGAGCCTGTATAAAGCCTGCATACGGGCTGTATACAGGCTGCATAGCGTTCACGGGGTGTGGTTTTTGAAGTGTTTAAAGTCGACGGTGAGGTTTTGTACAATTTTATTGATTTTGTAAATTACGCGGAGTAAATGCGTGTGTTTTGGAGTTTTTGAATTAAATGTCATGTAATAGCTGTTGACTACGACTCTGTTGAACCCTTATCGACTTTTGTTACGTGAAATAGGTACACATCTATTTTTTAATTTAGTGAATTACTTTTACAGTGAGACCTCAATAATTGAGACATAAAAGTATCTAGTCAGACTAAAGTTTTCCGAAGGCACTTTTTATATTTTTAATTATTTTTTATTTACAATTACACCCTGTACGAAACATCTTCGGTTCGGCATTGCAATGTTACAGTCTCAATGCTGAATCTCTTTAAATAGCCAGTTCAATGCCACAAGGTTCTAAAACAACGTACGATTTTATTCAAAACTGCACCGCAAAAAACATCAAAATAAAGTGCACTTTACAATAGTTGCATTGCCCCTTCGCCTCGTGCTTTCCATTCAAGCCGTCTACTCTACAAGATGCCTCGCTATTCAAATTTAAATTTTAAAAATACATACATTTCCCTTTCACATTCAAATTGGACGGGATATTTTTAATCGGCCCTTTTTGGGGAATTTCGTGCATCATGGCGGCGTATAAAGACATGCATCATATTGAAAGGAATGCATTATCTGATAGGTTGCGTTACTACAAAATAAAATGGCTGCCATTTTTAAGCAGCGTCAGCGAAAATAGTACTAAATCTATTCCTATTTGTATTGTTTGAGGTTATACCCGATTGAATCCGTATATGCCAAAAGAGCACAGTAAATAGTCGATAAATACGGTCTTCTTAATTTGCTCAGGCTTTTACAGTTTAGTGTTCTTCGTCGTCGTTATCTGACAGCATTACCCCACTGCTGAAAGTAATTTTATCATAAGCCAATTACGCCTATTTAGTCTTTTTAACTTATCATCATCATTTTACTTTTTATTTAGTATCCTGACATCGTTTTGTGACTGCTAACAGACTTTCTGTGAACAAAATACAGTACAAAATTACATTTTCCGTGTAAAAGTGTGAACCGGGCTCCAATAATAAAATTGTATGCCACTCACACCGAGCGTGCCGCCAAAGCATGGGCAAGCGGAACGAGGTGTTCGAGTGGTGCAGGTTGAAGCGGTTGGCAAAATTGAACTCTTCAATAAGTTACAAGTTTAAATTTTAACTTAAAGGTCTAGATAAATTATAAAGAGAGAAATGAATGTAAACGAAACAAAAGAAGTAAGTATATCAGAATAGAAGCGGTTGGCACGTTGTTGTCTCTGCCTACCATGTAGAGTATAAAGCATGATGTATATGTATGTTTGAATGTGGAAGTAGTATCACATAACGCCCCGTTACATTTCTTAATGTAAATAAACAAAGACCAAACTTACTTATAGCCTATTTTAAGTCATTGCTGAGCAAAATCATACATAACATACATGAACGTCACGCCCTATTCCCTGCGGGGTAAGCAGAGAGAACAGAGCGCTCTTCACTCTTATTCTGGCATACTTCTCTCGCTTCACTTATGCCTTGATCACACGTACCGAGTAGAGTGGCGAGAGAGTGTTCTCGACCGAGTACTCGGTTCATGTGTACTATTGTTTTCATAGAACACACGAACCGAGTACTCGGCCGAGAACACTCTCTCGCCACTCTACTCGGTACGTGTAATGAAGGCATAACTGTCGTCACTCTCGTCATACTCGCTCGACGGTTTCGGGTACTATTTATTAATAATATATGTGAAGGTATATATTAGTCTTACTAATATTATAAACGTGAAAGTTTGTGAGTATGGATGGATGGATGTATGGACGGATGTATGGATGGATGTTTGTTACTCCTTCACGCAAAAACTACTGAATGGATTTTAATGACACTTTACAATAATGTAGCTTATACATCAGAATAACACATAGGCTACAAATTGTAATGATATTCTGTGAATTATCCAATATACGACGATAATTCTCAAGTAAGTCGGGTAAAATTTACCATTTCCGAGCTTTGGCGTCCGCTGTCAAAACCGTTGAAGTGGCGCGCATGCGCGGGCAGACGTCACGCGTCGCTGAGTGCGCGACCCGAATGCGGGCAGACGCGTGAGGGCAGACGTCGTTGACGGTTGTGTTTGTTTTGCGAATTTTCAAGGTGCTAGCGATTTGTTAAAAAAGCTGTTCTATTCTACGCCACGCAATCCGAAATACTTATTCTGCGCAGACGAAGTCGCGGGTAACAGCTCGTTTATAATAGTGGTAATTTATTTGTGTGTATTAGAATGTAATGTTTATGTATTAGGATATATTTGCTTATACATATTTATTTAGTTATAGTTTAGGTTTAAAGGTCCGACCACACCGCAGCTTAA
Source organism: Adoxophyes honmai (assembly GCA_005406045.1). Lineage (NCBI taxonomy): Eukaryota > Metazoa > Arthropoda > Insecta > Lepidoptera > Tortricidae > Adoxophyes > Adoxophyes honmai. The sequence goes on along the minus strand of BHDV01022743.1, from coordinate 25,962 downwards.
AATCCGGTCTCGCTGCGGAATCGCAGTGTCGCGTCGTTTTCGCACCGGTTTCGCCGCATGCTCCCACACCGCAGCTTAAAATACGCTGTCGCACCGTAAATTGATCTGCGTAAAAATCGCAAAAAATATTACAAGGAGATCTTATGGCAGACACCACACCGGTGACGTAAAAAACGCAGCTGTCTTGTAGATGCAGCGATTTTTACGCAAAGATTTGCGAATCGGGGTTTCTCGGTTATTGTCGGTAACACTTCGTTTTTCACATAGAGATTATCAGATTCTATGTCTAAAATTTTTAAAAGGAACGAGACAACTGAGTCACGTTCTTTTGTTTTGTTGCTGTGATGGGTGCAGTTGATCTTTACTTATGTCATATAGGTATTTGAAGCATGATTTTGACGCAGCGAATTTTAAGCACCGGTTTGGAAGGTTTGCGACAAAACGATTATCGTGACACACGTCATTGCGATTCCGTTCCGTCACCGTTTTTTAAGCTGCGGTGTGGGGAGCACGCGGCGAAAACGGTGCGAAAACGACGCGACACTGCGATTCCGAAGCGACACCGGATTTTAAGCTGCGGTGTGGTCGGACCTTTATCTTCATGTTTTTTTGCTTTTTTTGTATGTCTACTCATTTCCATTATCCTGTCAATCGCCTGAAGGTTAACTGGTAGAGATCCCCTCGGGGATAAGTTTGCCTTTGTATATGAAGCTGTAATCCTGTATCCTGTTTTTTCTGTAACTATTTTATGTGCAATAAAGAGTCATACAATACAATACAATACAATACAATACTCCTTACTTGGCCTCTCTTTAAGACATCGCTGATTATATGTCTGCTCGTCAAAAGCCTCCCTCAATATTTCAATTATTTACTTTTTTGCAATCAGCGGCAAGTCTCTTAAAAAAGAATCCAGTTCATCCCCCTCTCTTATATCTCCCTGGACACCTCTTTGCATCTACGGGTCTCTAATCCTTAGTTAACTTAACCCCTCGTGCAACAATTATGTATTGAGATAAATTTCGAACAGTGTCGTTCTAATTATCACTTAAAATCGTTTACAAAACAAATCAAAAGTTCGCTTATTATAAAATAAATGTTATGCCGCTAAGTTTGGCCCGTTTTATGGTTATACCGTCCCCGTGGACAAACTTCGGTACGTAATTAAACGTCCGGTTGTAAAACCTGGCCTTAATAATGATCACGTTAAGTACTCGTAACTTGAAATAGCAGACGCCCTGGGAAACTTACTCAATATTTAAAAATGCGTGAAAATATTCGCCGACTTAAAAAATCTTCTTATAGATAAACCACTGTATTCCGTACAAGATTACTTACAGTAATCAGTAACTAACACAATACATAATATTAACATTATTCACAAATTAGAGCATAATTTTCAGTATAATTATTTATTATACTTCGAGCGTTTCAACCGTCTCATCCATCTGAACACTTTTCAGTACAAATGGAAGAATATTACGATACCGTCGTTTAGTCATCTATTTGAAGAACGGGCACTCTTAATAAATAGTTAAGAACTATATCAAAATCTGCAGCAGATTCGTATAAAATCTAGCCAGATGAATGAGACGGTTGAAACGCTCAAATAAGCGCTCATTTACACTTTAACGATCCTTTTGTGGATTGTTTTTATAAATGACACAACTTTTGTACTCATAATTCTGTTTATTATTCATCGTTTTGCTATTATTTTCATTATTAATTTTCATGTAATTATTATTGTTTACATAATTTTTAATCTTAACCGAGTCGTTTCCGAAAGCTGTGGTAATGTTAACAACTTGTTTAAAATAGCAGAGTTCTCGTTAAAGCGTCCCTGCAGCAATGGATGAACGAGATTTTGTCAAGTTTAGCAATAAAGGCGAAAGGCCGTTTATAAGTTATTTATAAATTGGTTTCGCTTAGCAGTTAGCTGTTGTTCTAAATAAACAAATATCTGCTTCCGTGGATTCCTTTTTTCGCTTTTGGTGCAGTGAATTAATTGTTACGTTAACCGTGTTCGGTTTAAAATACGCTTCACTATTTCTGTGGATGTTGTAAGAGGGGTAAATATTTGGGCCTTTGAACCCCTGTCATTATTCTCAACACTTTTTTTATTTTTGTTTAGAAATTGGTATAATATAGGTGAGTCATATATTATAGTGTCTATGTCTTGCAAATGGGGGACCCTCTGGTCGCATAACAACTATTGTCATAATATCGATTGTCATAACAGTTTACGCATAAAGTTGCTACGCATAATTTT